>JAMQCK010000015.1:0-226159 GCA_024196135.1 Pleurotus ostreatus/Saccharomyces cerevisiae fusant | reverse complement strand
CTAGACCGGAATCCCGTTCCCTCCAAAGACGAACAGCGGTAAACCTAGACGTCATGGAGGGACCGGTAAAATCCCGCATCCGTTTGGCGTGAGGGTAGCTTATGATCGAAAACCTTGATTCCACGTGCAGAACAGTTCCCTAATGGGGATGTGAATATGTGGCGTTAAGTGCTCAGCGCTGCCCAGTTGGCGACTATCGGCGTCGAGGGCTTCCTCAGAGCGCGGACGCCCTGCCTGCTGTGCGAGCTGAGCACCAGATAGCATGAAGGAAGCCAGTAGTTACAGGTACGGGTGATTTAGGGCATTCATAGGTGTAGGTATACTCAAAATGCATCTGGACGCGTGTCTGGCGGCGAAACGGCTGCACTCAAGCAGGCGGCTTTTGACGCGAGACGATACCGAAGCTGCCTCGTGGTTCTAGCACATATAGCGCGATGTCCTGGCTCATAAACAGGTCTCTGAGAGCGTGTCAGCGATTCCGGGAGTCGTTCGTTCGAATAAGCACGAGCGTGGAAGGAAGTCAATGGGAGTCGTATAGACAAGGCGGCCTCGGTCTGCTCATAGCGCCACAAAGTCACAATCTCCATTAGGGAACTTTTTCCACGTGAAAACAAGGTTTTCGATCATAAGCTACCCTCCTAAGTAAACCTCGGGAAGTTTACCAGGCCCTCCGTGACGTCTTGCTCTTCCCGTAGGAACTTTGACGTCGCGGTTTGGGCCTGGGGTCCAGGCTACTCATCACCCTCGTCAGTGACAAGCGGAAGAACAACGACTCCGCGATCATCTTCACCGTCCGCGGTTCGGCGCCCGGCGGTAACTCGCCCGTCTCTGTACGTCGCTTTCCCATTCTTTTTGTTGCTTTATCTGACCTTCTTTGCAGCAACAAGGAGAGTTCCGGTGCACGTCGAAAGCGATCTACAAGATCACGGAGGAGGGGAAGCGTGTTGCGCACTGGGATCAGCGCGTGGACTCGCCGAGTGCCTCGAACACGAACGTCTCCACTGAGCGCTCCTCGGTCGATGACCACCACGACCATGGTGAGTCCATCTCGCGTGGACACGGCGACGGCAATCCCAGGCTCCAGCGGCGGGTGTCGGTCGCCAACAAGCTCAATCGCGCTAACACGGTCTCAGACAAGAAGTCGAAGGAGTCCAACACGGAGCGCCTCCGCTACATCCTCGAGGACCCTCCCCTTCGCTCCCTCTTCCGCGAGTTCCTGCGCGGCAACTTCTGCGAGGAGAACCTGTCCTTCTGGCTTGAGGTTCAGGACTTCAAGCGCAAGTTCAACATCACCTCCTCGGCGCAGGCCAACAACCCGCGCGGCGCTCGCAATACGCCCGGCCAGGCGGCGATGGAGCGCCACCACGAGTCGCTCATCAACACGGCGTTCGTGATCTACAACACCTACCTCGCGCCCTCGAGTCAGTGCGAGCTCAACATCGACCATAACCTGCGCAACGAGTTGGCGAAGTACCTCGAGGACGTCGTCACCAACCTCACGGGCAAGGCGTTCTCCGGACGTGTCGAGCCCGAGCAGGCGAACGCGTTCAACGCGACCCAGCTCCAGAACATGATTCGGCTGTACGAGCGCATTCAGACGCACGTCTTCCGTCTGATGGCCACCGACTCTGTTCCGAAGGTGAGCTTGCCTGTTCTCTGCGCTGTCGCGAATTGCTAACGACGCCTCCGCAGTTCATCAAAACGCCCAAGTTCCTCGCCATGCGCGACTGGGACGACGACTTCGACCCGACCGACAACGACATCAAGCAGCTGTCGGCCAACAACCCGACCATGCCCCCGGGCTTGAGACAAGAGGAGACCGGCGGGGCGTACATCACCATCTCGCAGCAGGGCAGCGAGCGGGAACACCAAAACCGCACAGGCGTTGCCCAGCAGCAGGAGACGCCGGCGACGCCATAGGCTAGTCGTCCGTCTCGCTAGCTCAGGTCTTGTATGCTTTTCTCGTTGCTCGCACATGCTTTGCACAGGTACTATATCGCACGCCGCATCGTCGCACTCACGGTCGCTGTCCCCGCCTCGCACAATCTCCCCTCTGCGCATCTTATGTTTCCTCCTAGGTCCCCTTCATCTTTTTTATTGTCTTGGCTTTCTTGCATCACGCATAGCATGGCGCGCCGCGGCAGCCCTGGGGGATGCCTGCGGTCGCCACCCGCATTTACATCTGCTCGCCTAATACTCCGCCTTTCTCCTTCGTCGTTGGGCTGGGCGTTCCCTTTTTACTTATCTCTCCTCAATCCCCTGTCTGCCTACCTCTCCTCCCCACCTGTTCTCACATCTCTCCTCCCTCTCATCACCCTCAACGACGAGCTGTAATTTGTACGGTACACTACTCAACTCTCGGGCTCCGTCTCCCGACTAATTACAATCTTTCAATATGACTATCCCTTGCATACATGTAACAACTAATCCGGTTTGATGTATGCAATGCTACTTGCGGACCGTCGAGTCGCTCGTGCGAAGTGTCCGAAAGAGACGGGGGAGCTGCATGCGCTGCAGGTAGAACTGGACAGGGTCGGTGTTGAGTAGATGGTGCAAATGTTCTTCGTTGCCGGCGGAATGTGTGGCGCGGTGCGGCAAATAGCGGTGAACAAGCGCACTCATCAGCGTTCTCAGGCTTGCCTCCCACCGTCATAGATCCAGATTCCTGCTCGCGAACTTTATTCTGTGCGACTACCAGGCTTTTGCTAGGTGGTTCTCGCACGTCTTCTAGGCCGCACGCGCGCGAGGGCTGTGAAATACGTGGCACGGGATAGGTCCTGGGCCTGCACATTGCCAGCCACACCCATCAGCATCAGCAGCATGTCCTGGTTGGGCGACTTCGCACCGGGCGCAGAGCCTCGGCAGCCGTACAGGGAGCCTGACGACACGCCCAAAGTCCCGGATCCGTCGATACCAGGGCGTATGGTGTCGACAAAGAAGGCGAACCAGCCTTTTCTTGCGTGAGTCGGCAGTTTGCGTGGTGAGACGGGCGAGTCTGACGACTTTGACTTGAAAGCTACAAAGAGTATCGCGACAAGCAGCAGGCCGCGCATGAAGCATGGGTCGAGCGCAAGAAGGAGCGCGACGCCAAAATCGCCCGCGGTGAGGAGGTCGGGCCAGAGGAGCCTGACCCGACGGTGCCAAAGGAGATTGGCGTGCTCGGTCTATTACGTGGACTCGTATACGCCCTCTTATTGTTCCTCCTCGCAGGCAAGTTCTTCACCGGGAGCTTTGTCTGGGGATACGATGGGAAGTGGGTGCACTTGAAGACGTACACGCCGAATGTGAGTGAATCCGTGGCATTGTTAGTTTCTCCGATGCTCACGTCAAGACGTCCAGTGGGGCGGCGAGCGTCTCTTCACGGACCGGATGCTCGCGCAGTATGACGGGAGCGTGCCCGGGCGCCCTGTCTACCTTGCTGTACGTACGCGCGACTTTGGCGTGGTGGCACCGATGCTTACCTTGCACTAACAGATCGACGGCGAGGTCTATGATGTGAGCAAAGGGTCTGCATACCGACCCGGCGGCTCCTACAGCTTCTTGTGAGTGCGGATACCCGTCATGTATGAAGGGTTCCACTGACACGAACACGTCTTAGTGCCGGGAAGGACGCGGCGCGCGCCTTTGGGACGGGTTGCTTCAAGACGCACCTCACACACGACCTGCGCGGGCTGAGTGAGAGCGAGCTCAAGGTAAGGCTTTCGCAGATCGCATGTCCCCAATCTAATGCGTCTATTGCAGGGTATACGGCACTGGAAGGACTTCTACAAGGACCACAAGGACTACTGGAGGGTCGGACGTGTCATTCACGAGCCAATTGATCCCAACACCCCGATTCCGGAGCATTGCAAGGCGAAGAAGGCCGATTCAACTCAGAAAGACGCAGGAGGCGACGAGTTCAAGAAGGATACGAGCGAGAGACAAGGCGCCCCGCCCCGAGAGCCTCGAAAGAAGGAGTCGAAGAAGGTGGAAGGAGAATTGTAAACATAGCTCTTCGCCTGGTTATTGGACTTGATTGCCGGGCTCACTCACAGTATCGCTGTCTGCTAGGTGATTACAAAAATGTACTTATCGAAGCAATCTGGGTTATCTGAAGCAGCGGACCTCGAAGACGAAGGATACGATTGAATATACGTCTTGTCGGTTTTGTGGCACATATGAATAGGGAAAGGAATGCGAGGTCACTATAGGCGCTGAACGAAGCTTGCACTCGCGCTTAACGAGTAAAAGGAGCAGTCAATTGCGAATGCTGAGAACATGCCCATGTGCATTGCAATGGTGAACAACGTCCAACTAATCAAATGGGAGTACAGATCGCACATACAACAACAAGGATAGCTGAAATACTCAGAAGAAACTCGAGAAGTCGTACTCGCCATCTGCAGGTTTGGCTGCTCCCTTCTTCCCGACATTCGCGACCTTGGGCGCTTTTATTTGTTTGTCAGCCGTTTTGGGCTTCGAGGTCTTGGTAGCCTTCGGGGTCTTTGTGGCCTTCGCCTCCTTTGCAACCTTAGCCTCCTTCGGGACATCGGCACCCTTCGCGACCTTGACCTCCTCAACTTCCTTCGAGGCCTTCAGCACCGACTTTGCCGGCACCGCAGCCGTCGGCGTCGACTTCACCGACACCTTCGTCTTCGCGGCGAACGCGACCTTTTTCGCGGGAGGCGGCGGGAGGGATTCGTCGTTCGCGACGCCGCGCTTGCGCTTCGAGGGCGGTGGGTAGGAAAGCTCCTCTTCTTCGTCTTCTTCTTCGTCGTCCTCATCCTCGTCTTCGTCTTCATCCTCGTCATCCTCATCCTCATCCCCGTCATCCTGATCTTCCACTTCATCCTCGCCCTCCATATCCACGTCCCCATCCTCATCGTCACTATCCGCCCCCACCCTCGGCTCCGCGCCCCGCACCCATGACGCATCAAGCTCGACAGCGCGCTCGTCGACCGCGCCCGGCGTGAGCTTGACGAGGCCGCCCGCGCGGCGAAGCTCCTTGCGGGTAGGGAGGCGCGAGAGGATAGCCTCGATGGCTTCGGAGGGCGTGGCGGATGAGGCGGGTCCTGGTGTGTACCACTTTATCCTGCCGGTGCTCCAATCGCGGAGGACGACGCGGGAGGCGTTGGTGAGGTCGACGGCGCCGTGCTGGAGGTTAAAGTAGGTTATTGCAATGCTTGGAATGTAAGAGGGGGATTGTAGACGCACCTTCTTAATGAGCTGCTTCGCACGAGCCACGCCGGTCAAGAAAGCCGTGCTATCTTCCTTCATGAAGGCCGGAAGGTTGTACAAAAGCATCAAATCCTCCGTCGTCGCGCGCGACACAAAGTGGTCCACTATAGGCAAAAGCACGTCAAAACCAACGCATATACTCACATCAAACCACTCACCAGCCGGCTCCGGGTCCTTCAACCGGTCGATGCGCCCCTTGTTGCGCATCAGGATGTCGCGGGCGCGCACGACGTTCGCGGCCTCGTCGTCCGGAGGGAGGGGCACCCAGGAGAGGCCAGGGGTATCGATGATGGTGACCTTCTCGCTGAGGGAGACTTCGTGCGGGACCTCGGTCGTGGTGGGGCCGCGAGATGAGGTAGCGAGGGTGTATATGGGCAACACGGGCTTCTTGAGGAGGGAGTTGACAAGAGAGCTCTTGCCCGACTGTAAGGGGGAGAAGGATAAGTACGATGTTCACAGGATGAGAGGACGCTGTGCTCACGTTCGTTACACCGACGACAGCGACGGTGAGGGGCTCATCAACCTTCTTCTCCGAAGCCCACTTCTGAAGCTGTTCGAGGATGGGGCCGGCGCCGATGGCGTCGTTCGACGGAGCCTTCCCCTTCCCCTTCGCATCAGGAACGGGAGGGGGCGGCAAGCACGACGAAGATGAGCGGAAGAGGAAGGTCGGCCTATCCGCACTAAGGTGCGAGTACCACGCAGAGACGGCCTCGCGAGGGCAGAGGTCTGGGAAGTAGCTTGTCAGCCAACGATCCTCCCCGGCAAGCACGCCCACGCACCGATCTTGTTCATCACGAACATGGCCTTCTTGCCAGCATCGCTCACGTACTTCTCCAGCTCCGCGCTCCTGAATGTCTGCGGGTCCCGCGCATCCAGTACCTCAACCACCACGTCCGCCTTATCCACCACCGCGCGCAGATTCGGTAGGTCTGGGTCCATCAACATCGGCGCGTCCTCCTCCTCGTCCTCCTCCGCCTCCGCGGCAGCAGCAGCTCTCCGTGCATCCTTCAAGGTGACCGTAGCGACATTGAGCTTCTTCGCGCTGATGCTCGCTACGCCGTCAAAGTCGCCGTCGTCCGAAAGCTCGGCGGCAGCGTCCTGCTCAGCAGCCTCTGCGTCCACCGCCTTCTTCGCTGCCTTCTTGCCCGTTTTTCGCGCGGCTTTCTCTTCTGCGACCTGAGGAATAAGGGACGCGGTCAGCACGCCATGATTGTGGTGAGAGGGAGAGGGGGAACGCACTATCCGCCTCTGCTCCGCGACTTCGGCCAGCAGCTGATCCTTGAAGGGGTAGTTGTTCGGGATACCAGGGTCCTTCTTGTGCTCTGCACAAGTATCCCGTCAGCATACATCCCCTCACGCGAAAGCACAGACACGCACTCGACTTCCAGGTCACATCCTTCTTCGCCGCCTTCGCCTTCTTCTTCTTCCCCTCCCTTAGCTTGTTGTGCAGCTTGCGCCGCTCATGCGTCTTGGTCCGATTACTCGTCTCTGCCGATTTGTGAGAATACAGGAAGCGTAAGATTGCAGGGGCACTTACTCTTTCTTATGCGAACCATTGTGAACGTTTAGGACAAAATACCGGTCTCGATCGATCGAAGGCGCGTCCCGGAGATAAGTCCAAAATGGGGTTGCTATAATGCGCTTTGACTCTTCGCCTGCAGGCTGAGACCTCGTTCGCTTCGCACCACTCGACTGTTTATACCCCAACCGCCTATTCGTGACTCCAGGTTGAGGACTTCGGCGACCGAACGCGGCAATATAATCTACACACAAACTTGTACACTACAGACGGTAGGTGCGGATAGAAGTAAGTACGACCATGAATCCACACATCTTCACCTTCGTCTACTACACAATGAATCGACGAGGTGAACGGTAATCCTGTCTCTGACCGTCAGCGCGTCATCAGGGAGGCATACCTAATGAGAAAGGCAGTCTTCTTGACGCCCGACCGAAGCGCAGGACAAAACCTGAACAACCTTCAGGCAACTTGCATCTTCACCACGAAGTTGACCGGCGACACGATCTTCACCTTCTTCTCGCTCTTCCCCACGTCGAGCTTTGCAGGTCGACTTTGCAGCTTGAACACTTGCATACATATACGGTTTGCTACGAACGAACATATCGACGACTTGACAAAGAGTATTGACAACTTGGAGACTGAGGTGGTTCGACGAGGCGGACATTGACATCTGGGTTTTCTGTTTTCTGGGTGTCCTTTTCTGGATCTGGGATATTGTAGCTGGAAGGGCTTTCGACGGGCTTGATAAAGTAAAAAGAACGTTCGGTCCGAAGGGTGAACAATCCGAGTCTGCGAGGCTTGAAGAGTCAAAGGCGACGGCGGCGACGTCGACGGCAACATCGAGGGAAGCGACGTCGCCGAAGACGAGGCCAGCGCCAAGGACGACAGGAAGGCTTCAAGAAAATAGACACCCTTGCTCTTCTCTGCTTCGTTTTGCACCTTCTGCCTTCTGCCTTCGACCACTTGCTTCGTCGCGTTCGCTCACTAGCAAGTTACGACGGAGACCTGCAGGCAAATCGTGTCAGACCATTCACCACCTCTCGGCCGGCGGAGCAGGAGCGGGCGCCTCGTAATCAGCCGCGCGCCTCGGGCTGCTCCCTCGCGGCGGGCTGCGCGAGTAGCTGCGCCGCCTCCGGTAGTCCGGCGAGTAGCGCCTCGGCGGCGGCGACGCGCGCCTGTCACGCCAGTCGTCCCGACGGTAATCACGGTCGTAGTCGCGGTACGAGTCGCGATCGCGGTAGTAGTCCCGGTCACGATCGCGGTCCCTGTACGAGTCGCGGTAGGAATCGCGGTAAGAGTCGCGCCCGCCGCGGTAAGAGGAGTCGCGGTACGAGTCCCGCGGCGCACGGCGGTGGCCCATGTACTCGCCAGGGGTGGGCGCGTGCGGGCGGTCAGTCACGGAGTAGTCAACGCGGATGTTGCGTCCGTTGAGGTCCTGGGATCGCGTGAGATTTGTGGCTGAGGGGAAGTGGATACGGACTCACGATGCCGTTCAGCTCCTGGATGCAGCGCGTCGCCTCCTCAACTGTGGACATGCGGATGAAGCCGAAGCCACGAGAACGACCGCTCTGCAGACGTCATGATGATGAGCGTGCGTGAAGGTAAACGGACTGCGGCCACGTACGCGCTGGTCGTAGACGATGGTGACCTTCTCCACCGTGCCAAAGCGACTGAACTCTTCGTCAAGGTCACGCTCCTCGGTGCGGATGCTAAGCCCAAACACGCCCAAAACTTGGGTCGGATTGGGCGCCTATATGGCGCTTAACGAATACCCGCCAAGAGGGAACTTCAGGGACGTACGATGGGCGCGTGCGACGGACGCTTGGGGGGCACGGGCGACCTCACACTGCGCGCGTACGACCGGGCGGGGCTGCGGCTACGCGAGCGCCGGGAGGGGGGCGCGTCACGATCGCGGTCGCGGTCGTCGCGCGGGGGCGCTGCGGGCGGCGCGCTGTAGTCCGAGTACGGGTCGGGGACGGCGGCGGCGGCGGGGTCAGCGTACTGCGGCGACATCGTCATGGTGGTCAGCGACAAGACGCAAAACGCGGCGTATTGGAAATGTGCCGCACCATATCGGTTCGAAATGGTAATGGTATAAGCTGTGGTGTTGACGCTTGTTGACTGGCGCCGCGCCCCTCTTATGGTGGGCGCGTGATGATGCCAACAATTCTCCCCGTGGCTTTCATTGCGCACAGATCAGGGTCAAAGGCGAGAGCGCTCTCAAGGATGAATATGCAGCCTTTGAATCCCTATTCACAGAGTCCTTTGCTGGAATTTTTGCATTGTTCTATACCTTTCAGGCAGTACGCGAGCCAAAAGATGGAAAAGTGGCGAAGTTCGATTTTTGGAATACAGGTCACATGATACGGGTTTTGCCGGTAGCTGTATAGTTTGTCCTTGAGTCGTGCTCGCCATTGTGTGATCCAGCACCGACGTCCGGCAAGTCCTCAAGAAAAATGGCGAGTTCGCTGTGCCTGGCGGCGACGGGATAGTCTTGCTGACAGTCTTCGTAATGTGCAGGGTATCGATCTTACGGCGCACCACGTCAAGAAGGGCCAGCGCACCGCGCCGAAGAGCGAGGACCCCTACCTCCTCCTCCTGGTGAAGGTGCGCGATCGATCCATTCACACTATGAGCAGCGAACTTATACTTCCTGTAGCTCTACCGCTTTTTGGCCCGCAGGACGGATGCCCCCTTCAACAAGGTTCATACTCCCCGATCTCCCCACAATGAACACCTCTTAACCCTTCCATATCCAGGTCATCCTCCACCGCCTCTTCCTCTCCAAAATCAACCGCCCGCCCGTCTCCCTCTCCAAGATCTTTGTCGAGACCCAGAAGGCTGAGCTGGAGGGCAAGATCGTCGTTATCGTCGGCACGGTGACGGACGACAACCGCATGCTGGAGGTGCCCAAGGCGACCATCGCCGCGCTGCGCTTCACGCGCTCGGCGAAGGAGCGCATCCTTAAGGCTGGCGGTGAGACCATCACCCTCGACCAGCTCGCGCTCCGTGCCCCGACCGGCGCGAACACCATCCTCCTCCGCGGTAAGAAGACGGCGCGCGAGGCCAACAAGCACTTCGGCATGGGTGAGTTGTGCTTCTTGCCGATTGGATTGTCGATGCTAACGAGATGTAGGCCCGCACAAGAACAAGAAGCCCTACACCATATCGAAGGGCCGCAAATTCGAGCGTGCCCGTGGTCGCAGAAAGTCCCGCGGCTTCAAGGTGTAAGCTCGCCTACGAAGCCAACCATTGCATACCGGGGTCCAGTGCGCCCTTGGGGACGGGTGTACTCATATGCTACCATGCCACATGTCAAGGTTACCATACCTTTATTGTATCGTCTATGCTCTCGACACTTGCTTTCGTCCGATAAGTATGCGAGCCGCCTCAGCACCTCTGAACCAGGATCTGTGAGGACCTCGAGACGTCAACGCATCTGTCTTGAGGTACTAAGCGAGGCTCGCTACGCACGTCGAACTTGCTACGCATCTCACAAGGGTCCCAATCGCATCGACAGTAAACGACTTCATTACCCAAAGCCCATAAAAGTCACCAATTTTGTACACATCCAACGTCGCAAAGGCAAAAATGAAGAGCGTAGGCGAGAAGAGACAGAGAATGTCAGAGATGGTAGTGTATGTAGCAATGCACAGCAGTAGTGGTAGCAAGACGGAGTGAAATCCGAAAGAAAAGAAGAAGGATGAAGTGAATCAATGCCAAGTGAAGTGAGGCGAGTCGAAGTGAAGTTCGCCAGGCATGTAAAGGCGTGTATGGCCCAGTGGCTTGAGGGCGGCATACATAAGGTAGCAGTAGACCATGCATATATACATATATTCAGCGTACGTCTCCGTCAGAGGGCGCCGCGCAAGGGCAGGCCAAGTAGGAGAGGAGTCCGCAGGGCATGGGGCATATGCATGGGTGGCTGGAGACTGGCAGGCGAATAAGTGAGGAAGGGAGGGAGGGAACCACGAGGAACTCGGAGGCGTCGCCCCCGAGCGCCGACAGACAGACATCAACGGACTAGTGGCGGCGGACGAGCGCGGCGACCCTCGCCGAGATGGGCCAGAGCAGGATGGGTACCAGACACCAGCCCCAGAACGCGGTGAAGGTCGCCCAAACACGTCATTGGAGGTCGCCCCCGCGCGCTGGGGCCACGTCGGGTACGTCTGGCAGGTCGGGGTCGGCGTCCTCGGTGCCTTCCGTGCTCGGCGTGGGCTCTTCCTCGGTGGTGCTCTCGGGCGGCGGCTCGTGCTCGTGTTCGTGCTCCTCGCCGCCCTCGGTGCTTTCCCCCTCGCCCTCCTCGGCGCCCGCCGTCGCGGCGTCGGACCCGTCCTCCGCGGAAGGCGGCCTCGGCGGCTCGTCTGCGTCGCGCGCTGCCCGTGTTTTCGGCTGCGGGGCGACCGCACCTGTTCCCGAATCTCTGTCAGCTCTCTCGCCCCGCCGAGCCGTACTTGCCCACCCACCTTCGCCGAGGTCAATTATATCATAGGAACCGTCGTCGCTTGAGGCTACGCACTGAACGTCAGCCGATTAGGATGAGCTTGACAGAGACCGTACCTCGTTCCAGCTCAGAAGCTGGCGGGGATCGACTCTCTGATGTTGCTCTGGAGCTTGGTGCGGACAAGAAGTGCGGGTCTGGCGAAACCTGCGTATCCGGCGCAGACTCAGGCGTCCCATAACGCGTAGACGTCGACGTCGGCGGCTCGGAGGAGGTTCGTGCGGTATCGTACTCGGAAGGGGATGGCTCAGGCGTTGTCGACATGGGCTCTGGTGTTGTAGACATAGGTTCGGGTGTCGTCGACATCGGCACATCGCTCGTCATCATCGCATGTCCATTTAGGCTCTCGCCCTGGGCCGCTCTCGGTGTCGTCGACGAGGTTGACTCCAGACTCGACGTCCGCTCTGTCTCCCGTGCCAGCGCCGCGCCATAGCTATATGTCGACGACGCCGAAAGCGTGTCGCGCGCTTTTCGCGGAGTCGGCTGCATCACCTGCCGCGCAGCGCCGCCGCTGCCTCCCCGCGTCGGGCTTGGAGTCGCGTTCCTCGTGGCTGGCAACGTCAAGCGCTCCGCGACCGCCTGAGCTGCCGCTTGCGCCTTCGCAAGAGGTGCGGCCGTCGTCGCGAGGCCCAGCATGCCCATCGTGCCAGGTGTCGTGTCTCTGTCCGGGTCCGCGCACATCTGCAGCGCCTTGATCGACCCCCACTCCATAATTTTGTCGTATAGCCATGCGAGCGAGACGGGTTTGAGCAGGAAGTCATTGCAACCCGCGCCCAGCGCCTCCCTTCGATCGTCAGCGTCGAAAGAGGAGGCTGTCAAGGCGACAATAATGACGGAGGAGCGGTAGGGCGAGCGTGATGCTGGCGATGGCAGTGGGTAGTCGCCTGCTGGTGGCCGGTACATGCCCTCTTCCTCCATTGCGCGAATCTTCTGCGTCGCCTGTAAGCCGTCCATGACGGGCATCCTGATATCCATCTGCGTGTGAATGAGCAAGGTAACCTGCAGAACCGATTGCAGGTGCGTACGAGGATGATGTCGAAATGGCCAGTCATCCATTTCTCGACTGCCTCTTGACCGTTGCTTGCGGTGTCGTGCCCGATGTTGTGCTTCTTCATCTGCGTCTGCAAGATGGTCCGGTTGATGGGGTTATCTGGGAGATGTTAGCGTCCTTTCCAAAGAGCGCCTCGCCTCTCAACTCACCATCGACAATCAGCACCCTGACCGGTGGCACAATCCTCCGCTCCTTGCCCTTCCCAGTCGTTGGCGTCGATCGTCTGCCTGTCCCCTTCCTCTCCATCGTCGGCGACGCCGGTCCAGGCAAGCCCTCATTCTCCCGCGATGTCAGCCGCCTCCTTGGCTTAGGTGTCGCCGCCGGCGACTGTCCCGCGCGACCCGCCTCCTGGAACGTCGTCCGTCGCGCCAGCGACGAAGGCCTTCCCGACGCCCGCTCTACAGAGCGCTCCATCTCCGGAGTCTCTGGCGGCGTGATGCCCGACGACTTGCCCTTGGGGTCAAAGTAGATACCAGCGGACTGGCCATTCGGGAACTGCAGGATCGTGCCCGTCGACAAAGGCTTTGTGCCCTGTACCTCGAGCAACTTGTCCGGCGCGAAGTAGTCATTGCCGTCGTGCATGCCAAGGGGTGAGGGTGGGACTGCGTGCGAGGATGGGTCGGCAAAGTCCTTCAGTGTCCTGTTGGTGCGGTCCGAACTGGCGCGCGAACTGGATGGGCGATGAACGTGGGTAGGGGAGGCGCGGGGGCCTGGTCCGCCGCCCGGTGTCGCCCCTGCTGCGCTGCTGAAGTACGTCTGCTGCAGGTGCACGCCGGGGCTCATCGGCGAAGTCGCGATAGGCGCGAACATGGGGTCGACGATAGGCTTCTTCACAGCATTGTAAAGTGCCGTTAGGAAGCGACGTGGACCAGCAGGCTTGGGTATAATCATGACCTCGGGCGGCGGCGCATTGTAGGTAGAAAGGATCGACTGCATGACGTCCTTGACCATCTTGTAGTTGGCGAGACTCGTGAAGTGGACAAAGACAGCTGAGGGTGGCGATGGTTGAGGAGTGAAGCCCGTCGCACCCAGGATACGGTTGACGGCAGGAGAGGATCGTGGGCGATGGTTATTGGCAAGAGATGGGCGCTTGTTTGTCCTGGCAGGCGCGAATGGAGAGCACTGCTGCATCCTGCAGAGTTGCAAGCGCTCGCGCAAGACGTCGATGTCGTCGTCAATGATTACGAAACTTGCAGGCTGGGGATTGATCTGTTGCTGCTCCGTCGTCGGCGACCCTTTGGGGGAGTACTGAGGAGCGAAAGCCAGAGGATCGTTCATCGCATCCGCCTGGGATGAAGGAGAAGCCTGCCCCTCTTCCTCTGGTGCATCAGACATATGACTGACATCTAAGCCCCAGGCCGACAAGTAGCTCGTCAGATGATGCGCAAATGAGCCTTCTCGATCCGAATAAAGGGAGACCTTCTTGCCGCGCAGTGTTTCGATGAATCGGAAGAGCTCGTCAAGAGTGGGTTCGGACGCCGCTCGGTCTCCATCGAGGCCGGGGACATCCGGGAGTGGTGTAGGTGAGGGCGAAGAAGGGATGCCACGATCCAATTGGAACGAAACGCGCGAGGTGTGCCCAGGTCCAGAGGGATCCGAGCGGGGGCAGTCCTGCTCGAAAGTAACGTCGAGATGGCTGAGCAGTCGATGTAGTGCAGTGGGAAATATGGGTGCGGGACGGGAAGGTTCATCTTCCAGTGATTCGTCGGGGTGTTCAGAGGGTGTTGTCTCAGAGAATCCTGGGCCGAAGACATGTGTGATCTCAATAGAGCAAAGCAGGGATCCAGTGTCATCTTCATCTTCGTCCGGGGAAGGGGGGTCGCCACCGACAGGCTTCACGAAAAGGCCCAATTCTATGGTATCATGTTCTTTGCAGGTGTGCAGAACATGACGGACAAGCTGCAGGCGCATCAGCAAGAGTAGCACTCGCGATTAATGGCCACGCACCTGGGTGACCGCGAACGCAAGCCCGGTCTCGTCGCCCTTGACGTACTCGTGCTTCAGGCCGACATCGCCGTGGAAGAGCACCAGGTCGACGCCGTGATAAGCAGCAAGCCCACCGAGGGCGTCCCCTACATCCTGCAGCATCTCCCCGATGTCAAAGTCGGCCGGGTCTGCGCCTCGGACGGGCGATTTGCCCTTGTCGCCGCACATGGTGGACATGTTCCCCGCAAAGTAGTTCATGTACTTGAGCGAGGTAAATATGGCGGACATGGACGCCGTCGGGACGGAGAGCGTGCACGCGGAGAAGGACTCCTTGGCGGACTCGAGCACCTGGGGCGGCGAGACTTGCAGCATGGTCTGCACGATCATGGACACGGAGTCGGCGAGCTCCATGGAGACTTCGTCAACGTTCGCGCTCATGGTCCTCAGCGCATCGGCCTTCGCCTTTGGCCTTCCTCGTCGCGGGTGAGCGAGCTGGCCGAGCTGGGAGGGGAGCGGCATCGAGGCGGAGCGCGAGATGCGCGGTATGCCACGATGGAGGCCTGGTGGGGCGTCGTCTCCAGCGTCGAGCGCATCCACCGCCGCTGCCGGGTCCGTCCCCGGCGCTGGCTGGTTGTGGGTGCCTGCGACATCGTCGGGCTGGGGCTCGGGGTGGGAGGGGTCTATCGGGTACTGGAACATTGGGAGGTCGAGGATGGCGACATCTTGACCCTCAAACTGCTGATGTGCCGGGTGAAGGGAGAACGAAGGCAGATTGGATGTGGGCATCGTCGGGGTGTACCGGGCGACGGCGGCGCCGTCGCGGACGATGGCGGCAGGTAGAGACTGCGCTGACACAACCCCCCGATCCATGAACGCGCGTGGCCGGCTCATTTCAAACTCCCAAATACCCCAATTCACACACCTTTCAAGTGGTACTTTTGTAGGTCCTCAGGAAGGCCACAGACGCCCTAGAAGTACCCCGGTCATCGTGGCCTCAAAGGCGATACCCAGGCGCAGAAGGGTACCCACCCTCGGCGCCACTTGGGCAGGCCTCAAGCGAACTATTGTTCATGGGCCCACTTATTGATGCTGGTACGCCCTGACACAATCAGTTTGAGACTCACTAGTACGCGTAGCGGTGTATAGTACCTTCAATGCGCTGTACCTACGGCGGCAATCGCTGTGAACCTAGTAGAACTTCCTCTTGGGTGGAGGAAGCCCTGAATACATCACTGAGTGTAGCCGATGCAACTCCGGGCAGAGTCACGCGAGCAGTGCCCTCTCAATAGCCGGAAACTGTTACGAACCCCCATTGACCGGCCGTAGTCGCTCGCAGCAGTTGGCAACCTTTCGTAACCAAATGAAGTTGCGCAGGACTTCGAGAGCTTGAGGATGATGCGGCTAGCGCATTGCCCTCGTCTCACCTATAAGCCTGCAGAATCATGAGGAGCCATGAATGCATTCATCTTTGGATCCCCTGATCCAGAAGTGGCCCGGGTTACAGGATCACGCAGTGCGACTTCCTGCTACAATGGTTAGGAACGGCTCCGGACCACTCTGTTCCATTCCTAATGGGTCGAAAAAAGCAAAGTTCCGATATGTAGCCTCGCGGCATCACATTAAGTAGAAAAATGGATAGCCCCCATTGAATAAACGCTCCCATTTCCCGCCTTTCAAACGAGCCAGAAAACGCAAGCGGTCACATGACATGTTCGTTTTTTCCAGGTCACGGGACGGTCAGGTGCGTCACAGTGTAACTTCTGGTCACACCTTGTCCGCTTTTTTTTGTCTCTGCATTTTATTCGCGCAGCAGGTAACTATACAGTACCAAGACGCGCTAGCCCATAGGCGGGCACCTCTACTATGTTGTCCGTAGTGTCCGATCTCCTCCGCACACCTTGTCCGCTGGGGGCCTTCGCACAAAAATCGTGTACTTGCATCCTTTGAGCGCGTTGAGCTTTGACTAATGAGACGCAGAAGGGCCTCTCAACTTTAACCGTCTACCAAGACCGTCTAGAGTCTGATTGTAGCTCGGAACGAACAACGACGCAATTTTCAAGCCGACAACAGGTCAGTATATTTCGCACACGAGATGGGGCGTCCACCGGTTCTGCTATACAAAACAACACTACGTCGACGGACACCAAGATGTATGTTGTTCAAGAACGAGCTGCCTCCCCTCCAAGCCAAGCCAATAATTATAACGACGATCATCGAAGCTAATCGCGATCAGTATTGAAGTTGGATATCGCCCTGCAAATTCGTGAGAAACCAATATCCCGCTTCAGACAAAGGCGAACCCACCTCAGCCACCTCGTCCATGTCATGGTAGCTGACCCTCGCACCCCTCGCCGCGCGCGGGTCCTCCTTCGCGTCCGGAGGCGGTGGCGGCGGAGGACCCAACGGCCCACCTCCACGGCCACCCCTCCGTCCACCACCCATACCACCGTTCATAGGCACGTTGCCCGCCATCAACGGGCCTTCCAGCAGGTGCATCGGCTTCGCTGGCAGGCCAGGACCAGGCGGCGGCAGGCCCATCGACGGCTCAGCATACCCGCCAACGCGCTCTGCCAAACGTCGACCGCCACCCGGAGGGCCAGGCGGGAAGGCCCCAAAGCCTGGCGCGCCGCCCATATACGGAGGCATATCGTACCCGCCGCGACCATTCATATACATCGGCGGGGGCGCACCGTAGGCATCGGGATACCCGCCTCGCGTGTAGTCTGGCTGCTGGGCGTACTGCGCGGTGGCTGGCAGACCGAATGCCTGCGGTGGAGGCGCGTTACCGGAGACGGGTGGCGGGTGACTGAAGGGCTGGATGCGGTGCGGGTCGAGGGCGAAGTTGTTGAAGTAGGTGAGCTCCTCGAGCGGCTTGAGCAGGTCGGGGTGCTTGTTGGCAACGTGCTTCTCGACGAAGCTAGCGGCTTTGAAGAGCTTCTGGCATGACTTGCAGCGGAACTTGTGCTCCTCCTCGCGCTTGATGTATGGCTCAACGGTTTTGGAAAGCTCCCTGATAATCGGGTGAGCACACGAAGACAACCCGCAGTCGAGCCACTCACTCGTCATAGTTCTTGCCGCCGTATTCGCGAGGGTCAACCTCGTCCCTGCTGACTAGCAGCGCAAACTTCGAGTCGTGCCATTCCAGCCACCGCTCGTCTATCGCCGTATTAGCCTCGCGCCTTTCAAGACAAGGGCCAACCACTCACCATTCCGCTTCCAATCCCTCCCCCCATCCTTCCTCTTCTCCCGCTTCTTCTCCCCTTCGCCCTCCTCTTTCTTCTCCTCGCCCTCCTGCTGGCCGCCCTCCTCCGTCACATCCATCGCCTCGTCGCCACCCTGCTCCGCCTTCTTCGCTTGCGCTTCCTTCTCGGCCTCCTCGGCCTTGAGCTCTTCCACAAGCGCCGCGCTCAGCGGCTTCCGCTCATGTTTCACACATTTCCGCTGCAATTCCTCAACATGATCCGTCACAACGCAACAGTAGAAGCACGTATTGAAAGCTGCTCTGAGATAGGCAATGAACAGGTCCAGCGATACCACCACCTATACGCCGTGTCAGTGGAATACAACACACGAAGAGGGAGCACGACGCACCTTCTTCTCCTCGTACGCTTTCTCGTTGCTCGAGTCGACGAGGCCCTGCTCCTGCAGGTTCTGCATGATGGTCTCGATGCGGCGTTCGACTGCATCTGTCCCGCGCTCTCTCGGCTCCTCCTCTTCCTCATCGTACTCTGGCTCGGGCAAAGGCTCGTCGCCCTCTGCCGGTGCACCTTCAGGCCTCGGCGGCTGGGGCTTCTTGACCTTCAGAGCGCGCAGCGTAGCAGCCTGGTCCTCAAGCAAGGACGCCAGGTGGCGCGCGCTCGCGAGGTCCTTCGCTAAGCGCGCGGGACGGCTAGCGACCTCAGGCGCGTAGCGGATCTTGCCAGTGAACGGACGCTGGTTGTGCGTGACATGAAGCTTGAAACCGTCGATCTGCGTAACTCGTGAGACGATATTGATTGGCGCAGGCAAATATTCTAACCTTCTTGTCGATCAGCTCGTTCATGATACTGCTCATATCGGCGTCCTCAGTAAACCTGATCCAGCCTGCGCGGTAGAAGTTGCGCTTCTGCAAGGGATCGCCCAGAGCCAGGTAGTGATACCCGTGGAGATGGCATATGTTCTGCAATAGCCCGATGAGCAAAATCGTCGTACATTGGTACAGCGCTACTAACCTCCTCCAGCTTCGTGCGCCCAATGTCAGGCGGGATAGTCCTGATCATGACCTGGTTACCCTCGATGGGCACCTCCAGCTCGTCACGCTGGTCCGGTCGCTTCCCCGCGTCACTCTGCCCATTGGCATTGTTCCGGTTCGCGTCTTCACCAGCGTCCTCTTCGGTGTCCATAGGAAACTGCGAGTCCTCCTCGCCATTTGCCTCAGGCTTCGTCTTGCTCTCAGCATCCCCATTCACGGGCTCTTTGGTCGTAGGCGATGTGGGCTCAGGCTCCTTGGTCTCTGGATCGTACTTGCCCGCCTCAAGGTCGTCGAGGAAGGCGGCTAGCCGACCCTTCCAGCCTTCCTTGCGCAGGCGCTGGCGCATCTGCTCGAACTCGGGCGCCGGGTCATATTTCTCGGCAAACCAAGGTGACTTTTTGTGATGGTCGAACATGATTTGCAACTAAATAGGTCATTCAGCGAACATGTTCCACGAGTACTACGGACAAGCGGAGTGGAACGACCGACAAGGATAAGGCACACGTAGACAAGAAACTGGGTCCTTCGAGAGCAATGAATCGTGTCACTGACCTGATTCTGCGCAAACTCCTTCTTATACTTCTCCCACAAGGTTCTGAGACCATTGCGTGGCTTGGAGCCGTCACCCGCCTCCGCTTCGGCTTCCTTGTCCAGCCTGTCTTCCTCGGCAGCATCGTCGGGGTAGGTGTAGCGGAACCACTCCGCATATTGCCTCAGACTGACGGGATAGTCGGCCGTGCGAGGGTCCATCGGACGACGGCCGCCCCCGTACCCGCGGCGCCCGTAGTCATATGAGCGCGAGTGCGTGTCTCCATGCACGGTTAGCCAACACGAGCATCCCATCGTGGATGACACGCACCATAGTCATCCGCATACCGAGGCCTTGGCTCGTACCGGTCTCGATCGTAGGGAGACGCAGAGCGGCGGCGTTTGCGAGCTAATAACGCGTCGTCAGGCCACAAACGCATATGAACAACGCGCCACGTACATTCATCCCCTCCGGGGCTCCTGCTCCTGCGCCTGCCACCGTATTCATAGGGTGGGCGGTCGTAAGGAGCCGCGCCCGGCACGTAGGAGCGCTCCCTCTCGTAATAAGGGTCGAAGTCTGGCGGCGGGTATTGCTCCGGGAATGGCGGGCGCGCGCCATTATACGCCATGCCGCGCGCAGGGGAGCGCGAGCGCGAGCGCCGCGGGGGCGGAGGGTACGGAGCAGGCCAGGACATGGCAGCGTCGTCGGTCGCGGGTTACAATAACGAAACTGAGAAAGTGCGCGGACAGAGGCGAGGAGGCGAAAGGCATATCAGAGCCCGCAGGAGTACGAGGTCGAGCATAATAAACAGACCTGAGGAGAGCAGTGGCAACGACGGACTTGCGCGACGGGCTCGGCGAGGAGCTGGCGTCTTTGGGCGTCGTTGGCGAAGCCGAGCGCGCGACAGCAAATCCGGCCGGACGCTTTCGGGCGGAGATTCAAATGTTTCCGCTTTGGGAAATAGTGGCGCAGTCCATTGTTTTCTGCGATCATCATGTCCCCCGCACAGAAATTCGAAGGCGAGGCGGACGCGGAGTCCTCCCGCTCCCCCTTGCCTTCTGAGAACGAGGAAGGCTCTGACCATGAGGGGGGCTCTGAACCGGGCTCTGAGCACGAAGAGCACGACCCCGAATCTGTCTTCGATCCAGCAGGCTTTGCCGGTCCGAAGACCGTCAAGCCTCTAACCCGTGAAGCCCTTGCTGCGTTCCAGGCGGCCCAGGACAAAGCTGGCATCATCTATATATCCCGCATACCCCCTGGCATGCGACCAGCCAAGGTCCGCCACCTCATGAGCGCGTATGGGGAAGTCGGCAGAGTATACCTCCAGCAAGAAGGTGCGTGCCCTGCAAACACATATTGACGCATGCTTATCCATCGTGACAGACCCCAAGCGTGCATATCTTCGCAAGAAGTATACATCGACGAACAAAGCACACTTCACCGAAGGCTGGGTCGAGTTTAAGGACAAGAAGATCGCGCGCAGCGTCGCCGAACTTCTTAACGCACAACCCATCGGTGGCAAGAAGGGGACACGATTTTACGACGATGTATGGACCATGAAATATCTACCAAAATTCAAGTGGAATATGCTCACTGAGCAAGTCGGTGAGTGTACCGATGACCATCCTCATTCTCATGCTAATAGCATGTTCCCTAGCCCACGAAGGCGCTGTGCATACCGCCAAACTGCGCGCAGAGCTGCAGCAGTCGAGAAGCGAGCAACGCGAATACCTCAAGAACGTCGAGTTGGCTCGGGTTCTCGACAAGCGGGCCCAGCGCAAGAAGGAGAAGGGGGAAGAT
The DNA here is from genome assembly GCA_024196135.1 of Pleurotus ostreatus/Saccharomyces cerevisiae fusant. NCBI lineage: Eukaryota > Fungi > Pleurotus ostreatus/Saccharomyces cerevisiae fusant. Next base: position 205,382 of record JAMQCK010000015.1, on the reverse strand, counting down.
TTCGAGCTCAAGCCTAATAATCGCAAACGGCCGGCCGATGACGCGGAGAAAAAGGTCAAGAAGCCAAGACGGGAAGAGCCTGTTCGGAGTCAGGATATCGGGGATGTTCTCAGTAATGTGTTCTAGTTTGTTCATGCGGTGTGCAGAATACTATCTGTGATGCAGAGGATTTCGCCGCGACGACGGTGATGTTGTGAAACTCGACTGAATTGCCCCAATTTCCACCACGCAGACCTTCTGCTGTCGTCCAGCAAAGATGAAGTGGGGAGAGAAATGCGACGCCACAAATCGACATTGGCATGTCAATGTCAATGTCAAGGAAGCTCAGAAGAACGCGCCGGGACGTGCGCCTTCCGCGCCTGCCCTCAACAGCTCCTTGACCGCGACCATCATCACCATCGCCAGTCCTACCTCACTCTCTTCCTCCCCTCATCTTCCCACCTCCCTTACGCTCCCTCAGATAACCATGTACCAGTCGTGTCCCGTCGTCGACGAGCAGAACCCGCTGTACTGCCCTACGCTCTCCGCGACCTCATACCTCGAATCCCTCCGGCGCCAAGTTGCTCGCGATTCCTACGCCCAGCGCGCCCTCGGCGAAGACCCGCTCCTCTCCTTCGCCCGCCTCCTCCAGAATGCGCTCCAAGAACCAGGATCACAGCCGCGCCCCGCCCACAATACCCGCAGCACCACCAAATTCGAGCTGCACTCTCCCCAACTCCCTCGCGCGCAATACTCCTCCATCAGCGGTGACCTGACGCTCGGCAGCAACCTCACGCTAGGCAGCGACCCTCCTTTCGACAGCTCGTTCTCGCAGCTCGACTCGACTGTATGCGATGGTACTACGCGGCACCCGTTCCCGCACTTCGACTTCAGGCCCCCCGCGACTGTGCGCCCCAAGCGCAGGCTCTCGGACTTCAGCGACTTCAACGGACCCTCGCAGCTCGATCGGTCTCAGATGTCGAACCAGGACAGCTCCTTCGACGTCGTCGTCAAGCACGAGTGCCTCGACTTCGATGTGTACGACCCGGACTCTGCGCCTCCGCCGCCGTACTCTCCGATCCGTCTACCGAAGAAGCGACGCATTTCTGAGGAGCTGGCTATTCAGGAAGAAGTCAAGATCAAGGTCCAGCAGCTCGAAGGTGCGCTTGGCTTATACGTTGAGCCTCTCGAGCGGTACTGACTGATACCTGTAGAGGAACTCTACGGCCCATACATTGGCTCTGAATCCCCTCGCGGCGTCTCCAATCTCATCGACCGTCTGAGCATTCTTCTCCCCGGCATCCGACTCAAGGAGCGACTATATGCGCTCTCGAACCTCGGGCACCAATCGATCGCTGACTTCCTCGCGGACAACGGGCTGCTGAACGCCGCGATTCTGTCGATACTGCGCACCTCCGAGATCCGCTCGCTTGCTCTGACGACTTCGCTCTTCGACGAGGATGGCTTGAACTTGGCTGGGCAGGATATCTTTCCGGGTATATGCGCTGTCTTCAGCTAGTTTGAGATGACTACTGATCAAGGGATGCAGTGTTCAGCAAGCCGAATAGCTTCCTGTTCTTGACGGAGCTGACCTGCTCAGGGACTCGACTACACGACTTCGACCTCATCCATATCCACCATCTGCCTCGGCTCGCAATGCTCATGTTGGACAACACGAACATCAGCAACGAAGCGTATGCATATATCCTCCGTAGTCGCGTTCTCCTCAATGCTCACTCTACGCACTACATAGCATATACCTGCTCGTCCCACTGAAGCGCTCGCTCACCTGGCTTTCTGTCGCCGGCAACGCTGATGTGGACGACGATGCGGTCCCAGCGCTCATACTTCTGCAGAAACTTTCGTACCTCTCTGTCTTGGACACCACCATCGGCATGGCCGGCCTCCGGCGTTTCGCGCAGATCATCATGGACGAGGACCGCAATATGGAGATTGAGATCCCGCAGGAGTGCGAGGACTACATTGACAGTGAGTCTTCCTTCGCCCTTTCGTATACTCTGGCCTCCTACGATATCTAAACGTACGTCCAGCCATGCACCTCAAATACTTCCTCTACCCGACCCCGCCCCTCATCACCAACCCCGCGCTCTGCGCCCAATTGTCCGCGGCGGCGCTCAAGCGCAACCTCGCCGCGCATGCCGCTGTGAACCCGAAGATCATCGCCGCGGGGACGAAGGCGGAGATGATGGAGCGGCTGACGGGGGTGCTGAAGGTTAGGGAGCTGGATGTGCTGGTGCGGGAGTTGATGACGGATCCGGGGAGCGAGATGGGGAGTGAGGGGAGCCAAGAGCTCTGAGCTTTCTGGGCGGGAGCTTCGGTTGCTTAGTGGTATGGGGGTGTTTTGAGCTGTTCTCTGCGTTCGTTCGCTTTGGTTTCTCGTTTGGCTTCCATTCGCTATCGTTTATCCGCGCTGTCGTTCGTTGTCGTGTTTTCCGCTGTTATACCCAGGCGTGGGCTGCGCGTGTAGGCGCGTGGTCCTGGCCTTCTTTGTCGCTGAGCTATCCTTGTCTCCATGTTGTTGTAGAATTCCTTGTAGAAGTTTCCCAAGTGTACTTGTAGCTATCGATGGTCGTATTCAAGTCGGGGTTGTGTTAGCTGTCTTTCAAACCGAAGACCAGTAGCGATCAGTAGCAGTCTGACAGTCATTAGGGTGAAGTGAACGGACACTGGCTTGTGAGGCTCGACGCTTGCCATCGTGCACGATCTGTGCAAATGCTTTACATTGTATCTTACATTTTCTTTACTTGATACAATCAACTTGACTTCGATTCTAGATACTCGATGACCGTATCGCCCCACGTATGTCCGCCCTATAAAACACTGCGGTCAACCCTGTCCTGGAGTACGCAAGATGGGGGCAAAGGCTCACTTTGTACCGCCGCACGTCATCCGGCCAGCTGCGTAGGGCGCTTGCGAGACGGGCGCCGACGCTTTCTTTCTCCTTGTCAGTGGCGGTGTGTTCCGCCTTGCCTGCCATTACGGAGTCCGGAGCAGAATTCTCCTGACCAGACAGTGTTGCCGTGGTCGCGCCGTCCTCCACCTCATCCTTGATATCAGAGATCAAGTACCGGTACGTGCGGATGCCGAAGACGATGATGCCCGTCCCAGGCAACCGCCTCAGCGTCTGCCTCTCCACGCGCAGGCGCAGCCTCTCGGGGCGCACTTCGGCGGTTTGGGCGTGGCGGCGGAGGTCTGCGTTCGGGGCGTCCTGACCTGTCTCTGGTTTGTCGTCTTGTTCAGTCTCGTCAGGGAATTCTTCGCCCATCGTCGTAGCGGCCCAGGCAAGCTCGTCGGGGTCGTCGCCGAGGGTGGCACCGCTGGGCCGAGAAGGCAAGACCTGCACGCCATAGTTGACGCGCACGACTGGCTTATCGACCGCGAGGCGCGCGAAGTAGCGGTCCATGGAGGGGCGGAGGGCTTGTTCGTCTGGAGGCGGCGGTCAGTAGACTGCCTTCATTGACGGTCAAGGCTAGTTTCGCTCCCGACGTTGCTGGTGCACCCCATATCCTCGGCACAGTTGTGTGTATTCTAGTAGAGAAAGGGCTGCCACTCACACCTCGGCACCTTCCCCTCTACATGGATATCTTCGAGCTTCATGCCGAGCTTCTCGCGGAGGCGCCAGGTGCCGGGGACGAGAATGGCGCCGCCCTGGAGGTAGTACTTGCCGTCAGTGCCCTCGGCGAGGAGGGCGAGGTCGTCGGGGACGCTGCGAAGGATATGGGTGGATGAGATTCAGAGACCTTGAACACTTGTGAGATGGATGGACTTACAGAAGCGCACACGTCTTCAGCGCCGCCTCGCCTTCCTCGAGCCAGACTTCACGCAAGATGCCAGATTTCTCGTCAGCCCAGATGCTCGTGGGTAGCTGGTGCGTCTCGCCGAGGACGCGGTTGGTGATCGTGCGTGCTTTTGAGTCAAGCGCGAAGGACTCTGGGTAGCGTTGTGCCAGGTACTCTGCCGTAGCGAGCAGGAGTTCGACCGCTACGATACTCAGTCAGTCGCCATACTTCTCTTAAGTGGACCCCTACTGAGTTTGGCTCACCTCCCTGCGCAATCCGCCCCCCTCTCACCACGGTGCCGTCGCCTACCTTATCACAGGGAATAATACGCAGAATTTCCCGCCCTTTGCTCTCGATTCGCCCCCGCCGAATGCGCTGATAAGTCGCGTACTCGTTATCGAGCTCGAACCACTCGCTGTGGGGGAGGGATCTGAGGCCCATGGTGATGCTGAGGGGAATGGTAAGTTCATCGTGGAAGGTCAGTTCGAGGTTGTAGTCATCGGAAGTGAAAGAGGATCCATAGAACGGGGAAGTAGAGAGGAGTAAGCACTCACTGGTAGTTCGGCCCCCATTTGAAGGGCCGGTATTGGATGGGGGTGATCTGGGGAACATCCCCGCGGGCGGTGGAGTGGATGTCCGCGGAGGGGAAGGAGTATATGTGGGGAGGTATGGGGTGCCATTCTGATGGTGATGATGAGCGGGGAGAGCTGCTTCGTCTTGGACGATCACTGAACCTCCTGGTGTACGATCTCTCTGGTTCTTGAGCTCTGTTGCAGATATCACTGGGGCTTGCTGGTCCACGCGACGGAGATACGTCCTCCTGACATATAGAGCAAGTGCACTGGCGAGTGCGACCATGCATACGAGCAGGGAAGGGGAACTGATCTTGAGATGGGAAACATGAATTTCCATGTTCACCTGATGGTCGAAGTCAAGTTCGACTTCCATGTCTTATCTACTCAGTCCTGCGCACCGTGGAGATTGCTATCGTACCGCGCCTGAACACATATCCGCTGGTCCCAGCGCGCCTCGACGCCTACACCGTCCTCAGCGCCGTCCCGACCAGCGAGCGACGGGGAACCGAATAAGCGTCCGCGCTCTCCACGCTTCCGCGGCGTATCCGCGCGGCGAGTCGCACTGGAACGGGTCTGGAGTAGCTGTAAGCACCGAGCAAGGTTGACGTTTGAAGGCGTGTCCGAGTACGATGGCCGGGGACGTGCAGGGCGACGCGGAAAGCATAGCTGCGAGCTAAAGCCGTTCTTGCCTCTCGCCTCCATCTCCGACTCTCCCTCTTCCCTCCTTGTCCTGCAGAACAAGTCCCTGCGACCGTCGAGCGCTGCAGAAAGTCATGGCGGACCAAGACGCTGGGGGATCGGGAGTTCCGCGGCCCAAGGTCATAAAATCGAACTCGACCGCGGGGACCGTGCGCCCGCGGGCGGACAACGACGATGGGGGCAGGCCACCCACGAAGCGCGCCCGGAAGGCCATAAACTGCGAGCCCTGCAGGTGCGCGCGCCGTTTCGTGCAAGCTGGGCGGCCCACTGACGCAGAGACCGCAGACAGAGCAAACTGAAGTGCGACAGGTGCGCGCCTCCTCGCCTCCCCCGCCCCCTCACTTACATGCGCCACCCAGACACCGCCCCTGCTCGTCCTGCGTGCTGCGAGGTATGTCGAACGCGTCCATTGTATTCGATGGCTGACCGCGTCGCGCAGGAACAACGGCGTCATGTTATCAGGACGCGCGTGGCCCTGAACCCGAGGCCCGCGGAGAAGACGTGCAGTATGTCCTCGGAGATCTCTATGTTTTCCCCACGCTCATGTTAGACTTAGCCACATCAACCCGGCGCAGGAGATCAGCCGCCTGCGCCATTCCATCTCCCTCCTCGAGTCCTACATATTCTCCTCGCAGCCACCTCCGCCTCCAAACCAGTTCATACCCGCCAATGTGCCGCTCCTCGCGCCGTTTGGGCCCATGACGCCGGTCCTTCCCAAGGTCGAGGTTGCCACTGAGTCTGTCTCCGCGGGTGGACCCGTCCCGACAGGTGCAATTCATCAAGGGCGAGGCGGCCTGTATGCAGGTCCCACGAGCAGTGAGACGCTGCTACTGATGGTGAGCTTCACCCTTCTCTTCCGCCTCTCATGTCTAAATCACCGCAGCAAAAGGGTGGCAGCGAGGAGATTGACCGCGGACCGAACGATGCTGAGACCCCTACGCCTGAGCTGCGCTACGACCGCGACCTCATCGAGATGCTCCCTCCGCTGCCCATCATGGACGGGCTCATTGAGCACTACTTCGAGTACGGGAACTGGGTCTATCGTCACGTTAGTCCAGCGGCATTTCGTACTGCCTGGACGCGGTACAAGAACAATCGCTCCTCTGACCGCCTTACGCTTGCGACCGCGGCGGGTATTATGGCCGTTGCAATGCGCTACCTGCATCCTGGCTCGCCACTGCTGCTGTCCTTCGGCGCGCGCACGATGGACGAGATCGCTCAGACCTTCGCGCACGTGTGCACGGAAGCGCTCACGCGCCATAGGACCGAGGCGCCGCGGGCATACTCGATTGAGCTCGTCGAGCTGCTGCTCGTGCGCTGCCACCACCTGACGCTGCTCAAGAACGATAGCGAGGAACTGTTCGCGCTTAAGGGCGAGATCACGATGATTGCAATGGCACTTGGCCTGCATCGCGATCCGGGCAAGTTCAAGATGCACCGGGATGTGGCGGAGCGGCGGCGGTGGGCGTGGTGGCACGTCGTCCTGCTAGAGCGCTGGCAATCGTTCTTACTCGGGCGGCCGCTGTCCATCGCCTCCCACCACTTTGATACGCAGCTGCCGTCGTACTGCGATCCTGCCATCGACAAGACGGGGAGACTGTACCTGCCAAACCTTGCGCTCTTTCGGCTGGCCTTCATCCTTGGGGACATCATGGACGATGCTGTCTCGGTGCGACCGGTGCCTTACTCGTCCGTGCTCGCGAACGATCGCGCGCTGACGCAGTGGCTGGACGCGCTACCTGCTGAGCTTGATCTGGACGACTTCAGACTGGCGCGCAACCTTGCCAGCACCGATCCTGCACTGCGCCGCCTCGGCGTGCAGAGCGTTATCATCCGCGCCAGCTACTACCACATCCGCTTCACGCTGCATCGACCCTACGCCGCAATCGCAAGCGCGCTCGCATCAATGAAGCAAGCCGCCGACAAAGACACCAAAGACGAGGTGAACGGCGTCTCGCGCGAGGAGGCCGAGAAGATGGCGCCCTCCCTCGAGATCGCCGTTGCCTCCGCAGACAAGCTCATCGCGCTCGTCGCCCAGTCCTCGCCCGACTTCCTCGCGCACGAGACGCTTGCCGTGCCCGGGCACATGAACTGGGGCCCCTTCCACTGCTTCTCCGCCGCGATGTTCTTCTCCTTCCAGCTCATCGCGAACCCAGACCAACCCGGCGCGTCGCTCTTCCGCGGCAGCGTGCGCAAGGCGCTCGCAACGCTCGAGGCCGCGCAGGGGCACGACTCGACAGGGCTGGCGGCGAAGGCGCTGGATATTCTGGAGACGCTTGCGCCGTTGTATGGTCCGGAGTTCTTGCGAGCGACGCCCGAGGGGCGCGAGAAGCAGCGCGCGCAGGTGTTCGCAAGGGTGCGGCGGCTCGCGTTCCCATACTACGACCGCGGGGACCCGCGCCACGCCGCCGCGTCTGCGGAGAGCCCACGCGGCGGCTTGGCATACTCGACGAGCGGAAGCGTCCCAACCGACAGCCCAGGCGGCCTAGTCAGCGCGAGCCCGCCCGTACCGGTGGTGGCAGACAGCCTAGTGAGCGCTGTGCGCTACGACGCGCCTCCCCAGCAAGCGTACCATTCCATGGCGCCGCCCCCGCCTCCGCCGCCTCAGCAGCAACAGCAGCAGGGGCCGGGTCCTGGGCAGGACCATGGGATGCCGACCGGGCACGCGCCGCAGGGCTGGCAGGGCGGGCGGGCGTGGGTGCCGTCGCAGGGGCCGACGGGGATGGAGCGCTACCAGCAGTTCGCGCAGCAGCCGGTGGACGACCCGACGATGTGGGGCGCGGCGGTGGGCATTGCGCAGGGCGAGTGGACGCAGCTGCTGCGTCCGTACCACCCACCGATGGGGCATATGTAGGGGGGATGGGCCGGAGGTGAGTACGTGGCTAGCACTTATCATACCATCTCGACTGACAAGCGAGTAAGGTGGGGACCTAGGCAATTTGAGGTCTGAGGGGGGAGTTTAAGCTATAGACGATGAGAGAGGGGTTCTGCTGTTGTCGTTATGCTTTCTTGTTGATGTGTAAACTATCTGTGGGGCGACCCGATATACACGTTTTGCTTGGTATTGTACTTGTACTTCTGTGCTTCTAATACGACTGCTGATCTTGCTGCAGCGATGCTCAAGTGATTGTCATCTGGACTTTGACTCGGAGCCTTCGTCTATCTTCACGTTACGAGGTAGGTCGAGACAACCTCTTGTTCATTGAAATGCCATGAATATTTGCGGAGACAAGCTGGTTGATGCCAGTGTCTACGGCAGCTGCCGACGCGGGCGTTCGTACAAATTGGCCCTGAAAGTGCTTGTTCTGTCTTCATGAATTTGAGCATCACTCCACGCAAAGCAATTGCTCTCGGAAAGTATAAATTATTCATGAGCAGGCTTCATTAAAAGCAATAAATATCGTCAAGAACTGGCCCTTCAAATTCAACCCATCCTCAGTCCCCCGAAGCGCACAGTCTACTGACACACAACGTTGTACTGCGACTTGGTCTCCGTGCCGATCGTGGAGTCGAAGTCCATGTACATGGAGCGCTCGCCCTCGTCGAGGTAGCCCTCCATGAGCAGAGCCCCTGCGAAAGATGTCAGTACGGTGATGGGCATGCAAGGAAGGACTGACAGTTCCAGTGGTCCTTCGTCTTGTTCTTGTAGACGAACCAGACCCAGCCGGAGGCGAGGAAGGGCAGGCTGCCCGAGCCCTTCGTCGTGCAGGACTTGGTCTCGAACTGGGTGGATGTCAGGCTTGGGGAGATGAGGGTAAAGGGAGTAGATACGAACATCGAGTTGGCAGGTCTGGCCGTCCTTTTGGCTAACGGTGACCGTCGACGTGGTCTGCTGGTTCTGCGTCGTCGACTCACTATCGAAAGCGTGTCAGTCTACGAAGGTTGAAGGAAGCGGTGAATCTCGTACGTCGTCCCCAGGGTGTTCGTCACGGTAGTCGTGAGGGAAGTCTTGAAGGTGACATCCGCGACCTCAGGGATGCCGAACTTGACGTCGGCGCCGAGTCCAATTGCGACAGACGCTTGCTCTACTCTTTGTCAACACGTTTCCCGGGATTCATATGTGTGATAGACGCACTGGTGGTCGTGGTAGACAGAGTGTAGGCCGTGCCCTCGGTTTGCGACAGGGCCACCGTGCCGGTGGTGCCCGAGAAGTCACCGCCGCTGGACTGCGACTGAGTAGTGCACTGGGGGTCCCCTGAACACCAGTCAGTAAGTACTGATGAGTGAACAAGCTGCTGGCATACCGTTTATGGTGATGTCGACCTGGTTGTTCGTAACGCAAACACGAGCGGGCCTGTCCGCAAACTGTTCCAGCGTCAGAACCCGATATACACTGAGATAGACATTTCCATACATCGGGATTGTTGGTCTTGATCTCGCGCTGGTAGTCGCCCCACATGTCGTTCGCGGTGCTCTTCAGCTTGTCCCAGCCAGGGACTGTAACCACCGTCAGTGTAAGATCAGACGCGACGAGAGACACTACTCACGCTGCTGCACCTCACTAGCGCTGATATCCGCGCAACCGCCGGCACGGCTCTGGATGGCCTCGAAGACATGACCCTCCATAGCACCAAGGTGGATGCCGCGGTTGTCGTAGAGGTAGATCACGCCAGTCTCGGGGTCGGCAGCGAGCCTAGTCGCCTCGCGAGGCATGTGAAGGAGGCGGCGCTCGGGAGTGGGGGTGGCGTGGGCGACGAGCGCCATAGCCAAAGCAACGAGGGCGAAGAAGCGGGCCATTTGGGTAATGAGAGTGCGGTGAAAGAACGTCTGGAAGAGAACGTAAAGAAAGAAGGGTGAGCTGAGGAGAGCTCGAGAGAAGTGTACAGTGAATGGAATGAGGAATAGGACTGAGCCACCGACCTTTTATACTTCTTCGACTCTGGAGATGACACACCGTGCGGTCATTTCCGCGACCTGAGCGGAGGCAGCGGCGACGCTGGCGCGTGCGCGCGCCTTGGGCGGTGAGCGTCAAGTCAATCAATTGACGTTTCCCAGTTGTTTCCCAGAGCGCCGATCCTCAAAGTATTGTACGAAGGCACGGAATAGTAAGGTGAACGAATGCTGATCCCGAGTCGAGGGAGGTTTTGTGAGAGAGCGCCGGCGCCAGCGCAGTTCGTACCTGGTAAGAAGGTGATGCTTGGTGAGTGTTGAGGCATCGCCGCGTTGTGCAGTCCTTCGAGAGCGGCAAAGCGGAATCACGCCGGCTAGAGATGACTAGGTGGGAAAATGTAGCATTCCGCGCGCTTGCTCTAAGTGATATTCATCACCGTCGTCAGCCTTTTCGCGCGCTTCGCTGCAGCTGTAAGAGCTGTCTTCGAGAAAGACAAAAAGATAGAGATAAGGACGCGTTCACGTCCAGAGTCGCGCGTAGGTCTTCGTGGTATAGATGCCTGCAGGTACCTCCAGGAAGGTATCAGACAAAGTAGCGGTGTGAAAAAATACGGCAAGTGCCGGTACTTCTAAGTTCCACGTGCGCCTTGACGCCATCACGCAGACGCAACGAACTTGTCTTCAACCGTGACAACGTTTCGCCAGCAGAAAAATGGCATTGGACGGCCTTATCATACTCGACAATGTTGGGTCAGTGCATAACTGACCGCTCATCCATACCCTCCACTCACACACCCAAAGCCGACCCATCATCCAATCTGGCTTCAGAGGCTTCTCTTCAGCATACCCGATGGTGCACATTGACGCTGTAAACAACGCATTCGAGAAGGCCGTTAGGCCGACCGATGTTGACCCTGTTATTTCTGTCGATTCGTATGGGACAAGTGACTCGCCTAGCGCGTGCTGCCATGTCGCGACGGCCGACATACGCATCCTTTGCCCCGTTAGCGGTGATGGTGAGCTCTACTCTTCTGTCACCCTAAACGCGCTCATCAGTGTATGTAGTGGACACTCTGCTCGCCTTTGCGTTTATCGGAACCTTTATCGAAATTCTGATGGAGTATTTCGGCAGCGTATCTGCCGCGACACTCAAGGAGAACTTTGACGTCGTCTACCAGGTAATTCCAACTCTTTTCGCCTACTTCAACATCTCATTTCAATCACTTTGCGCAGCTGCTAGAAGAAACCCTCGACGCGGGCGGTCACCCGCTGACCACCTCTCCAAACGCTCTGCGCGATATCGTCTTGCCGCCTTCGCTACTCAGCAAGCTGCTGAACGTGACCGGCGCAAACTTCACATCGTCGCTTAACTCGGGAGGCTCTGCGGCGGGAGGAGCTTTCTCTTCGCCTATACCGTGGCGGAAGGCCGGGGTGCGATATAATAATAACGAGGTTTTCTTCGATGTGGATGAGCAGTTGCGAGCGGTTGTGAATAAGTGAGTTCGAGGGCTGTGGATTTATCACATTTGTGATAGCTGATGCGTGCGTGCTAGGGCTGGTACATCGCTCTCCAGCAGCGTGTATGGCAAGATGGAATGCAATGCAAAGCTTTCGGGTAGGTGGCCAGACTGCCTTACCACCATCGTTGTTCATATCCTCTGCAGGTACACCTGACCTACTTCTGACCTTCACAAATCCGCATGTCCTTACAGACTGCGCCTTCCACCCTTGTGTACGGTGGGTGATCCTCATACCCGACTTCGATATGTTCTGACACCCCCTAGCCTCCAACGCTTCGCCCGCGACCGCGCCCTCTCCTTCGTCCCACCCGACGGGCACTGCACGCTCATGCAGTATCGCTACGCGCCCGGCCCCTCCTCCATGGCTACGCCCGCCGCCTCCGCCGTCGCTACCCTCCGCGAGAACGTCCCTTTACCTGTATCGCTGAAGATCGCCGTCGATTTGCCGCTGGCGGGGGATGAGCCAGCCACTTTTGTCCTCACTCTCACTTCGCGCCTCACTACGCGTGATATTGAGGGCTTCACGGCCGAGTTTGATTTGGGTCAGAGCGCGACGGCGGTGAAGTGCGTGTGCTCGAGTGGGAGATCGACGGTAGGGTCGGCGTTGGCGGGTCCGTCGATGGGGGCGTCGTGGCAGTGGGATTCGAGGACGCATGTGAGTTTCTTATGCTTTTTAACCCGTCTATCAAGAAGCTGATGGTGTACGGTAGACCCTCAAATGGACCATCCCTCGCGTGGGGCCAGCGGCGACGTTCACCATCGAGGGCTCGTTCGCGTCGGGATCGCAGCAGTGAGTCTTCCTTACTTTTCCTGCGACCTTACTCTCGCGCATGAAGGCGACGAAACTGACTATTTCTCAGCCCCCCACGCCCCTCACACGCCATTCGCACGACCTTCGCGATCCCAACGCAGACGTTCTCCACTCTCAAGGTAGATCAGCTGAAGCTAACGGGAGAGATGTATAAGCCGTACAAGGGAGTGCGGGGGAAGAGCGATTGTGATATTGAGTGGAGATGGTAGGGTTGGAGAAAGACGTTCCCCGGAGACGAACCCGGGCTTTGAGAAAGAAGAGCATACTTGTACAATTGGTGTTGCTTGTTACGGGGATTCTTAGTACACGAACGCGACTCGAATACAGCTCGTCCGGTTCAGTCACAACCCATCCTTCCCCCCAAGCAACAATTCCCCCGTCTGCTTCGTCGCATCCTTCGTCTCCTTAATTATCGCACTGAACTCCTTGAATTTCTCACCCGCCGCATCCCCCACAAGCTGGAACGCCAAACTCTCGCTCGTCGTCACCACCGCGCCCTCCGCCTGCAGCCTTCGCAGCGCAATCGGCACCTCGAAGGCATTGCACGAGGATACGGCGTCCGCCACCACATGCACCTTGCCAGGAAACCCAACGTTCGTACTCCCCCCGAAATCCGAGTGATTGAGTAGGTCGAGCGCGGTCTGGAGGACGCAGACGTGGGACTCGATGCCGAAGAGGACGACGTTGGTGATGCTGTTGTCTTTGATGTGGTTGATGACGGGCGGGATGGCCATGGAGAAGAGGGTCTTGTCGTAGGTGCCGAGCAAGAGAGGACCGAGTGAGTTGAGGTCGATGGCGGGGTCGATGGGGCCGAGTGCTTTGGGGCGAGTTAGAGGTTTGTATGGTGAGATGTGTGAACTTCAGAGTCGAGTTCACCTTGAACTTTCTGCGTCGTAGCGACAACTTTCACGTCTAGAGTCTATCGGAGTAAACTATATATCTGCACTATGAGGGAAATGGTCCATACTTTGGCAACCCTCAGCAGCTTATTCGTGGACGCGACGACAGCATCAAAGCCATGGATCGCGTTCCCTGGATCGCAATTTCACAGAGGGTCAGTCAGTCCAAAAATCGAACCAACAAGCTCTCCCACGCACTAAACCTGGTCTGAATATCGCAGAGGAGGAACAAAGTCTTGCGGGGATTGAGGCGAGACATGACAGTAGGCGCGGGGAAAGGGAGCTAATCTTATCTCGAGTTTATCTTTTCCGCTTTTGGCAATAAGGAGGGCACGTGAGGTACTTCTGAGAGTCAGGTGCGTGGTTCGACTTTTGGGTGACAACAAGTTCAGGCCTTAAGTGTCTGCTTTCCAACTCTAAAGAAGTGCTTCAGCCAGTACGAGTGCATCTAAGCATGCTCGGAGTAAATATTCGTATTAACTTCTTTTTTCGGTCGTGCTTGTAAGACTATTCAAGACAGGTGCTGAGTCCTTAAATGGTGACAAGGTCAAGCTCTCTCCTTGAGATGTAAAGATTGAGATCTAAAGGCTGAGTACTCGAGGTGCATATTCCAGGGGTGCCGTACTCCGGCGATGCTCAATAAGCCATGATTGTGGTGGGCTCTCTTCCAGGCAGTCGGACGTGCGCGGTCTGATCCTTCCCTGAAATTATGTTGACCTGGTCAGTTCTACATCCTCATACACACGTTTGCCAGTATGTTGTACCTCCACCACCCTGCAGGATGGCTGTCGCGTATCAAGCCACGTCAGAATATGAGCCTGACGCGCCAAAGAAGGACGTACGGGAACGACACGCGCTAGGTTGCCGTAAATGCACATGGACAAGACGTTTCTCGACGACGACAGACGTGTGCTGCCCTCGCCAAAACGTTGAACTCGGGTCTTTCCATTGCTATGTACCTCGAGAAGGCTTACTCTTCTGCCGTCGCCAGAGTCGCTTGCTGGATAGATAAGAGCGAAAAAAAATATTCTACAGACGGCAGAGGGGATGGGGGTGCATGCTGACCCTGCCGTCTTGCGTGTCGCGGAGCAGTTGAAGTAATTGAGCCGACGCAGGACGAGCGCCGAGGACCGAGCGGGGGAGCGCGGCGCGCGTGATGATGATCTTATCAGGGTCGGAAGTCCGGCGTCGGCCGGCTTGGTCGATCCGCAGCCGACGGACGGCATGTTGGGGTTCTTCAGGACCTTTGCTTCCCGCCACCACCAGCGTCGAGCAGATCCAACGCCTGGCCGTTTGCTGCTGCTTCCTGCGCTGCTCGACCGTCCTCGAAGGGCAACAAGTCCGCCCCAGCGCTCAAGCAGTCACCTCTCGCTCCCAAGTCCCGTTTTACGGCGTCCTCTCCTTAATCACACTCTTTAACAGAGATCTTTCTTTTCTCGCTTCACGCCATGGATTCCACTCTTATTGCCCACGACGAGACGACGGAGAGACTCAGGGTGCGTGCCGAAATTTTTGCTCGCGGTTCTAGTTCGATAACGTGGCATCTAGTTCGAGTCGTTCAAGATGGGTGGTGCCATACCGCCCTCGGCCCACCGCCGCCTGAGCTCTGGTCACCGTCGCTCACACTCAAGAAATTCATCAGTATCTTTGTCAATGTCTATGCCATCTATTGCAACGAGACCCCAACCCCCCGCGCCCACACCGGCCCCAGCGAATCCCCCTTCCCACGACAAGCGCAACTCCCATCACAGGCGGCGTTCGTCCGTCTCTACTCGGCGCGAGTCGGCGGAGATGATGGGCGTCTCCATTCCCGACCTTCCAACGTCTGTCTCCGAGGACAACATCAACTTTGGCGAGAAGGACTCCATCCGGCGCCGTGCCCTCATGGCGCTCGAGGGCAAGGCGGACATGTCGTTTTCGAAAGTTGAGATACCGGAACTTTCGCACGATATGCCGTCCTTCGAGTTCGGTTCGTGTTTCGTGTGTACGGTCGAAAGCTGCGGGCTCACGTGTGATTGTGTAGCAACGAAGCCATCATTTCCGGCCGCACCTGGATACGGTAGCAAGCGCGACTCTTTTAAGCTCCCGCCATCGTCTTCCTCCAAAGACCAACTTGGCACCCTTGTGGAGGAAGAAGAGGAAGACGAAGAAGAGCAGTGTGCGCTCCCGCATTCGCCACCGCCTACGCCTGTCACGCCCACCGTGCCTGCGCCTTCGCGTCCGCGCCCGGCCACGCTGGCTCTTCGCCCGCTCTCGCTTACTCCAGAGACGATCGGCGCTTCGCCGCTGCCGACTCCCCCCAGCGCTTTTCCTTCACCGAACGCGGGCCTTCGTCAACTGTCACTCATGTCCGAACGCCAGGCAACCCCACACAAGAAGCACCCTACTCTTCACCTCGACCTGTCAGACAGCCCCTCACCGTCAGTGAACCGTCGCAGCAGCATCTCGTACAAGAAGTCGTCGTCCAGTGGTCTGCCTACGCCCGACATGACCCCCACGTTCTCCGACCGCCGGTTCTCGCTCACGAGCCGGAGCAGCATGGAGAGCAGCAGCACGGGCAGCAGCGACTACTCGCCCCGCTGGAGTCACTGCACGGCGCCGTCCAATTCATCGTCCGTGTCCAGCTCTTCGAACCCATTCAACCGCCCGCTCAGCACCTCGGAGCAGCACTTTCTGTTCAAGTCTCACAATGCCCTACTCGCCCGTATCACCGACCTCGAACGAGCTCTGAGCGGGCGCAGTCGCGACAGCATCGCGGGGCGGCCCGAGTCCATGTCGTCCTCCACGTCTTCGGACGCCCGCCACATGTCCATTACCTCGGACGCGTCAGAGCCCAACGACGAGATGCTCCGGCTTATCGCCGATCTCAAGGCCGAGCGCGACGAGCTCAAACGTGATGTTGATGGTTGGCGCGTGCGCGTTGGCGACCTCGACAAGCAGATGGGCGTCCTTGCGAAGCGCGTTGAGAACGAGCGCCGTGAGGCCTGGGTCGCACGTAGCCGCGTCGCCATCGTCGAGGCCGAGAAGGCTGCCGCCGAGTCTGACAAGGAGACCCTGGCGCGCGAGCTCGACGACTGCAAGTCGACGCTCGCCAGCGTCGTCGAGGAGAAGGAGAGCTTCGAGAAGGAAGTTGAGGCCTTGAGGGCGGCCAACCGCGCCTTGCAGCAGCAGGTCGAGGAGCTCCAGGAGGAGATGCAGACTATCGAACACGTCCGGGATGAGCAGCTCATGAACACGCCCAAGCCGACGTCCTTCCAGGCGCCGCCTGCTCGTCCCCGCGGCATGACCATCGAGTCGCTCGATTCGGAGAGCTCGATGACCGATGTCGAGGCCGACAACTCCATGGACACCTTCAAGTTCGGCTTGAAGTCGGTCGTGGAGACGCACGAGGTCGACTTCGAGGAGGAGGACCCCGACTTCTACGAAGAGGACAACGGCCTTGCCGGCTACGAGGATGAGGATGAGCTCCAGAGCTCCGTCCTCGGCTCGTCTTCGTCGTTCTCGGACGATGAGGATGACGTGCCGCGGTCTACTCAGCACCTGCTGACCGAGGCGACGCCGGTACCCGATCCGCAGGCCACGCCGACCCTCAACACCTCCTTCAGCATGTCGGAGCGCCCCACGCACCGCCCGTCGTTCTCGCGGTGGACGTTCCCCCGCGGCGCCGCCCTCGACACCGCGAAGGAGGAGAATGACAAGTTCTTCGGCTGCCTCGACAGCGACAGCGAGGTCGACCCGCTCAGTCCGCGGAGCCCGACATTCTCTTTCGAGCGCAGCAAGGAGCTCTTCATGGCCGGCTTGCGCAACGCCACGTCCGACCAGGTGCCGTTCATGCTGCGCACCAACCTCGGCATCGCGGACGAGGATTCTATCGCCCCGCGCAGCCCCATTCTGGATGTTGTAATGGAGGAGGATGAGGAGGAAGAGGCAGAGGAGGAGGTGCAGTCGGAGGAAGATGATGAGACGTCGGAAGAGGAGAGTGAGGAGGAGGAAGAGGAGGAACCTGAGGAGACCTTCAAGTTCGGCGACGTGGCTGGCATCACCATCACCTTGACGCCGGCGGACTCGGACGAAGTGCAGGAGCTTAGCACGCCTGAGCCCTCGCACGAGTTTGAGGACGACTTGCCGACGCCCAAGACGGAGCAGCCTAACCCGATGATCTCCATCGTGGTGACCGAGCCGGAGGAGTCGACGGAGCGCCCGCAGGAACCTGTGATTGAGGCCGTACCGGAGCCCGTTGTCAAGGCGCCTACACCCGTCAAGCCCGTGCCGTTGATGGAGCCGTCCGATGATGAGGATGAAGAGGTGCCGACGACGTTCAACTTTGGCCGCCCGCCGGTACGTCAAGCGTCGCCGTCGGGTATCCCCCGCGTCAGCGCGAAGTCGCTCGCGGACTCGCCGCGCTTTTCGACACCTAGCCCAGACAACTCAAGCGTCCCCCCACCGCCGAAGCGCGCAGGCCCAACCGCGTCGTTCATCCCGCAACCGTCGAAGTCAACGCCCACGTTCATGCGCCAACCGGCACGGAAGCCGCTCGCACCCAGCAACAAGGTCGCTGGCACAAACGGTTCGCGCAAGCTGCCTGCTCCACGTGCGTACTGTACTGATACCCCCTGTGCTCAGACGAGCGCAGCGCGTGCGACGTCGAAGCCAACGCGGTTTTCAGATCCTCTTCCTCGCGGACGCGGTACCCCCACGCGGCTGCCCCGGCTGCGTCAGTGCTAATGCAGAGCGTCGACCTCACGGGCGAGGCGCTCTTCGCCGGCACCCCGCGCATGCCCAGCACGCCGCCGGCGCGGTCGATCCTGCCCGCGCAGATCACGTCGCCGCCGCGCATCTCCTTCCAAACCCTCACGAACCTCATGTCCTGGACGTCCTCCCCGCGGCAGTCTCCCAAGGCTGCGCCCTCGACGACTTCTTCTCCGAAGATAGATGTGGATGTTCCCGTGCCCCCGCCTGTTGCGCAGCGTGGCTTTGTGTCGCGCGAGCGGCAACTGGCGCAGCTGCGCCTTCGCTTCGCGCAGGAGGGCAGGATGGGTATCGTTGAGGTCTCGGGTCCTGGAGCTGTTCACTTGTAATAGAGGTGTGTCCACTGCTAGTCGTCTCATTGTCTCTGGCTGACCACCGCTTCTCAGGCCCGGGCCTTCGCCCAATCTTGCAATGTTACGCACGGACTTGTACTACCCCCCTACACGAACGCTTTGCTCACGCTCTGCGATCCCCAATGGCACAGTTATCGGTTTGTTGTTTTACCTATGCACCCACGCGCTGGCGAGTCGCGGGCCTCAGCGGGGCCCCTCCGCTTCGCCGCCCAAGCGCGCACTTACCCCCCGCTACCTACCTATATCCCAAAATCGTGTTATGTCTCGCTCTTCGATACTTTTTTATATGCGGCGGCTTGATGCTCCGCGTCGTTTTCGAATCCCACTTCTTTCTGTGCCATAGGGAAGGACAAACCGTTCTGTCTGTTTGTCTTCTGTGTATCATTATTTGTCTTCTTTCTTGCGAGCAACGATGTTTTGTTTGCCCGTGATGATGCACATGAGTACGACACGTATGCCTATATGCTGACGAGTACGTCGTCTTTTATCTACCTATGAAAATCTGATCTTTGTTGCTTTTATCTATGCGGGCGGGGGCGCGAACAAGGTTCCCAGCTCGCAGATGCTCGACAGTAACCTGAAGAGAAAGAAGCTTTGTATGTGCATGTTTGTGTCTGTGGGCGCTTAACTGATCCGCTGACCATAAGACAAGTCTAGACTCCCGATTAGGATGTTCGACTTCGCAAGCGCCCGCCGCTCTTCCTCGCAGGCTTCCGTCCCATGACGCCCCCCTCGGCTGTCGCTATGATGAATCCTGCGCCTTCCATTCGCCAGCCTCGCGCTAGACGAACACAGGAAAAATCCAGAAGGACGGGCGCCCACTGGGGCCCCGCACCTCCCGCGTATCAGCTGCGTCCAGAACGAGTGCCAGAACGACCGATTTAGGTCGAGCCGGCCTTTGTTGTGGTCGAGCCGTCGCTTGCTGAGGTCGAGCCGCGTTCATTATGTTCTTGCCATCCTCCGGATTGATTGAATTGGAGCGACCAGGCCCAGGTCGACGGGAGGATGCGGGTAGATGCGATACTTAAGGTGGGTGGGAGGAAGGGGGTGAGCATCACTCGTAAGAGAACCCTCCTCTTCTGAGCTTCGCTACACCGAGCAATCCTCGACTTCTCTTCTCTTCCCGTCGCTTAAGACACTCGGATCGACATGTCTGCTTTCAACAGGATCAGGCCCAAGTTCAAGGATTGGTGAGTGGCGCACGGTGGCGCAGGTAGAACGAGGTGACTGACGAGTCGTGCAGGTACGCCGTTGAGGCCCTTCCTATCTGGATCATCGTTGGTACCGTTGGAGGCCTCGCCTGCCTGTCTGTCTACCGCGCTGTGCAAGCACCGAGCGTGACCTGGACGAGTGAGTACTGGGGCGCCTGATCGGGGAGATCATCGCTCACTCCCTTTACAGAGGAGAATCCTACGCCATGGAACCGCATCAAGCAGGATGAGCGCGTGAAGCTCCTGCAGGTCAACCAGACCTTCGATAAGAAGTGCGTCGTCTCCTAAATCTTTCTTCGCCGCCACATTGTAACCTCACCTCCTTCAAGGTGGCACCGCGACCATCTATAAGCTCGTCGCTCTTCGCCCTCCGCCCATCATCATTGTCTCCCGCCCATCGTGCATTGGTCCTTCACCGACCATCATGCATCTCTCGCCTCGCATCGCTTGATATCCAACCGACCGCATTCTCGACGACGTCGACGACCGGCGCCGCCGCGTAATATCGCGCCGCCCACGATACGCGGACCACTCCGCCCTTCCTTCTAATCAAGCTGTATTTCTACCATAATTTCTCCTTCGGGTCTGTGCAATATCATTATGTGGATTCTACCTCTGTGCGTGAATCTGAGTGAAGTCCTCTGACGGCAAGTTGAAGCAGGAGATTGGGGAAGTAGGCAGCGCAGCCGGTTCCCAGGGACAGGGGAAGTACGCATGGGTAGGCTCCTCCATCCGAACAATGTTAAGTAGCAAGGTAAGCTATCTGCATCTTCTCCGCGTATCTTTTCCCTTGCCCTTCCGACTTGACTTTGAGGCCCCAGCGTCCTGTACACTCAGGCAAGAACAGGCCGGTGGCAAGTTGTCAGGTGAGCTCATCGGCTTCACGGTCTATAGTTCTTCCTCATCGGGGTCCCATCTTCCCTCCTCACGCCGCTCTCAAGGCACCCCTTCGCTTGCCGTCGCCCCTTGGTTGTGGGGAATGTGATGTCACGCCCAAGTTCGCTTGCTTACATACGCAGGGCACACAACCGTGGGAACTCCCCTTTCCGAATGCAGCCGCCCTATAAAAGGCCAAAATTCGCACTCGGAGGCTTATTCTGCAACGTTTACTTGCACTCAACTCATAGACATGTCTGCCCAGTCCGCTTTCCGTCGCAGCCTTGGCCACTGGTTCGCCGTTGAGGTCAGTCACAGTTCATTGTAACGCATTCGGAATAGGGCTGACGATCACCGCAGGCGATTCCTATGTAAGTTGTCTGCGGAGGAAGGGAAGCACGGGTGCTGAACTTAGGCTCTAGCTACATTATCATGGGCGGTGCGGTCACTGGTGCTGCCTGGTACGCGTCGCGTCTCGCGCGGGCTCCTCATGGTGCGTAGCAACGGTCTCCCATCTCGATCGCGAGCTGACCTGACCTCAGTCGTCTGGTCGCGCGAGAACGCCACGCCGTGGAACACCATCCAGCCCAACCAGAGCCCGAAGATGTTCAACGTCAACCAGGAGTTCGAGTCCAAGTACGTTGCGCCGCACACCCTCTTACCAGGAACCCCGTCCCTGACGCCCCGCCCAGGTGGAACCGCAAGCTTCTGTAATGACGTTGCTGGTTATTCTTATTTGGAGTCTGTCCCTCTCGCACTGCTATATCCGCGCTCTGTACATGTTCTCTACCCTCGTTGGATAATACATCCAGGCTTGTAAACGAAGAGCGTCCGACCGATGTCGCATGATTCCGGGAAGGCGGCCCGCCTGCCTCAAGTGACAGCGAGCCTATCGATCGATACTTCCCCAGCTTCGCCCGTCTCCTCCGTCGACCTCCTTTCTTTCCCTACCACCACATTCCTTCAGGCGTAGCAATGGCGGCAGTGCTTGAGCCAGTCCCTGGCGACCGTGTGGTAGGCCGGCCCACCGACGTCATCAGTACTTCCTAATGCCCATCTACCCCAGGCCGTACTAAAGGACGGTATACACGCCCTTGTATTCGGCGCTGCCTGCTTCTCGCACTTCTACGCGGACGAGGCGACGCTCAAGTCGAGCAGTCTGCCAGCAGACACAGTCCGAATCGCCCTACGGTACGTTTCCACGATCGCTCACAAGTGAACTCTGAAGGGACCCTACTTCCCCAGCTATGGCATCACCGCCTTCGATACGTCGCGATACTACGGCGAGTCCGAGGTTGTATTGGGCGAGGCCCTCAAAGCGGTCGCCGCTGAATTCCCCCGCGAGTCCTATCAAATTGTACGTCTACACCGAATACAGAGAACTCACCCCTCATACACAAGGTAAATGTACTCACCGGCACTTCAGATGACGAAGTGTGGGCGTATAGCCGGTTCGACCTTCGATTACTCTCCAGCGGGCGTCCGCGCGAGCGTCCTCCGCAGCCTCGAGCGGCTGCAGACTACGTACCTCGACACCGTGTACCTGCACGACATCGAGTTCGTCGCCACGCCGTGCGCGCCCCGCACTGAAGGAAACCACTTCGGCGCCCTAGGCTCCGAGGCAGACAAATACAACCTCGTAGTCGACTCCGACCCCGCCGACCCCCTCCCTACCGCCACATCACAGGGCCTGCCAGACGAAGCCGCCGCCTACGGCCTCGCACCCGGCGACGAGGCCAAAATCCGCGGCCCCGGCGACGAGCAGATCCTCGCCGCCTTCGCCGAGCTACGCAAGCTCAAAGCCGAAGGCCTCGTCCGCCGCATCGGCATCACGGGCTACCCCCTGCCCACCCTCCTCCGCCTCGCCATCCTCGTCCGCGCTACGCAGGGCGCGCCCGTCGACGTGCTGCTCTCCTACTGCCATCTTACCTTGCAGAATTCCACTCTTGCGGGCTTCTTGCCGCATCTGGTGAAGCGTGCGGGTGTGCAAACGGTGCTGAACGCGTCGCCGTTTAGTATGGGGCTGTTGACGAGCGCGGGCGCGCCGGGGTGGCATCCGGCGCCAAAGGGGTTGAGGGAAGCGCAGGGGAAGGCGGCGAGGGCGCTGAAGGCGGAGGGCACGGATTTGGCGGACGTTGCGCTGGGATATTCGTTGAGAGCGGGAGCGGGCGTGCCGCTAGTGGTCGGGTTAAGCAATCCGCGGGAGGTGCATGAGAATGTGCGCGTCTGGCGGGAGGTGACGAAGGCGAAGGCAGAAGAGAATGAGGTGAGGAGCAGGCGCGAGAAGATGGTTCAGGATACCATTCGGGAAGCGGGTTTCCTAGACTGGTCTTGGGCTTCACCTTGAGTTGTGTATCTACAAAGACGAAAGACAATGTATCATTCAACAAAACCAAGCTCCTTCGTAGCGTTCAGTTGTTGGCGCGCGGTCGGCGACGGAGAGCTCAAGCTTTAACTCCACCGGATGTTCTCGGATAATCACCCTGAGTCGCATACTTCTTTGTTTACTCCCTCCCTCTCTGTGCGACTCCTTACTTTGCCGAGGCAAGAGAGCCAGCAGGACCTTGAGACGACACATCCGAACCGTGACAGCCGCGCACAGACCATGTGACCGTGCACTCTGGCGGGGTTTCAATACCCCGGCAATCCCCGGAGGCCTATATAGTCCCCAGTTTTCCGATCGTGTCTCTTCACCGTTTACAAGCATGTCCGCCAGGGCAGGGTCCTGCTCGCACCTATACGCAGGGCTGTTAATACTGGTGGACTCGATGGTCAGGCCACCTTAATCGCTCCAATCACGCTTTCTTCACGTAGAGAGGAGTTTCATGTCGTGGCGACATCTCTTCCTCCCCTCCAGCTTTTTGCTAGCATCATTTTTCTATACAACTTATGCTTGGTAGCTGCAATATATTTTGCTTTCTGCTACCCGCAGACGCTCCCCTTCCCTCGTCGTATGCGAGCAAAAATTCAGTAAAAACGGTGCGTCACGACTCACAAGCAGGGCGCGACCTCGCGAGTCGTTCAGTGCGTCCATACTAACGATCTCGGTCGCTCCTGGGGAGATCACTGAACTGACTAAACCCAAGCTTCAATTAGCAGACTCTTTGACGCTGTCTTCAGGTCCGGCGCTGGCGCTGGAGAATCGTCGACATTGGCATCGCCGACGCTGGAATGCTGAGGCGCGGCCACGTGACCGCGTTCCTTCGAGAAAGCACCTCTCGCTCCACGCTATGACTGCCTCTCGAGCGCAGAACATGACTTCGTAACCTTTGAAGTCATGCTTTCCTCATGTTGGATAGCCTGACATCACTCAGTTTCTCTGAGAGGTATAAAGCCCTTCACTCTCCCTCCCATCTCTTCACATCGCATCGCATTCGCCCACACATCCAACTTGAATCCCTCACATACACAACCTCCAGCAATCCATCATGTCTTCTCGTCCGGGAGCCCTTCAGCAGCAGTACAACAAGCAGATCCCTGATTTTGCCGACCAGTCTGGCTACCGCGCGACGGTCGAGACGCAGCGTCAGGACTTCGTCGGCGCAGACCCGGCCATTGAGCGTCAAGAGGGCACGAAGGTCAGTTCAGTCGTTGTTGCGTATTATGACCTTTTTCTGACGCGCGACACAGCTCTACCCTCGACCCGAAGACGTGCAAACTTGGGAGACGGAGAAGCAGCCGGACCCCGCGCCTGGACAGGGCAAGGTGAGCAGTGTCCTGTATATCAGCTAGAGAGGCGAAAACTGACTTTCCGTCGCAGAGCTCCGGTGGCAAGTCGCAAGGTCGTCATCATAACTCGGAACGTCCAGGACGTTTGGAGGACTAGGTCGAAGGCGGAAGGCGTGTAACAATTCGCACGAAATGTATTTCTAGGCGCGACAACGCAATTGCTTGAATTGACACAAAGACTGTTTGACAAGAAAAAGGGTCGTCGATGTGCTGTACAGATACATGAGCAAGACAAGTACAAGAGATCCCGGGTAACAGACAAGAAAAGATACGGTACAAGTTACATTGAAGGAGATAGCGGGCCTGTCCAGCAAGCGTTCAGCCAGTGTAGAAGCTGGGGATGGTCATAACCAGGTCGTCCATATACCAATAATCAGCCTTCTTCGATTTCTTCTTCTTCCCGCCCGTCTCCTGCGGCTCCGCCCCCTCCTTCACATCACGCACGACCTGCACCCACGTCCCCGCCACCCCCATCCCCACCTCGATCTTATCCTTCATATCCACATCCACCAGCACCGAAATCTCCTTCTTCAGCGGGTCATGCCCCTTCCCATCCCCGCCCTCCTCCACCACCGCCCCGCGCGACGCCTCCAGTATACTCGGCCTATTCAGCTCCAGATCCTCGCCCTCGTGGAAGTCGGGCCACGGCTCGAGCACGACGCGCGCGAACGTCCCGCTGAGCGCGTTCTCCACCGCGCGCGCGGGCTCGACGTCGGGCTGGCCGGCTTGTGTCGGGGAGGGCGCGAAGACGCCCTTGACGCGGCGCATGGAGTGCTCAACGATGCCCCAGGTGTGCGTGGTGCGGAGGGGCGCGAGGCCGGGCAGCGCGAGGAGGGCCTCGTGCGCGGGGGGCGCGATGGGAATGTCGGCCATGGGCACGTCCTCGTCGTCCCACGCGCCGGGGCCGCCCCAGCCGCTCGCGCCCTCGCCCTCGCCCCAGCCACCGGTCGTGTCGCCGACCGGGGCACCCCAGCCTCCACCTCCGCCGTCAAACGCGACTGCAGCGGGAGGAACTGGCTCGTCCTCGGGGTTCACGAACGACAGCCGGCCAGCCTCGACCGCCTCCTTGATCACCGCATTCGGGTCGACCCTCCCATTCAGCTCCGGCAGCGCTTCACTGGGTTCCACAATCTCCGTAATCTTCGCCTCCGGCACCGGTCCACTGGCGCTCGGCGTCCATAAATCGTCCGCAAAGTGGAACGCGTTGGTCTTGCGTCCCCACAGCGACTGGCAGCCCTTGCTGAAGACCGTGTCCGGCATCGCGCGCGCGACCTGGGAGGTCTTGGGGATCTCGATGACGGCTTTTTTGGCGATGGCGAGCGCGTCTACGAAGCCCTTCTTGAGCTTAGCATCCTTGATGACGCCGCTGCGGGTGACGAAGGAGAGGAAGAACTCGATGATCTTGGGGAGGCCGAGGAGGTTGCGCTCGTGGCTGGGTGCATCAGTATCGTTTAAGCGCGGTTTGGAGACTGCTTACTAGATATGACCGCGCTCCCTGGCATGGGAGGAGAGAAATTTGCGGACCACGAGCGCGGGGTCAGCAAGGAAGGCCTCCAGTTTTGGATTGACGGGGCCGAAGTTATCATCGTTCACGACATCCATGGTCGACGGCGGGACGAAGGGTGCACCCTCCCCGTCGACGATCTCCATCGGCGCGTCATCCTCATCGTCGTCGCTATCGGCAGTAGCGTTAGGCGGTGCTGTGCTCTGATCCATCGTGCCGATGAAGCGTTGGAACTGAGCGACGATATGTCAATCTGTGCAAATGAGTAACTCATAGGAAGAGACTCACATCGTCAAAGAGTGCCCGCGGATCTGTAGGCCCACTGCCCGGCGACGGCCACCAGCGCTTATGCACCTCGATGAACTCCTGCACCAACTGAATGACCGTGTCATCCGGTAGCATGCTGCAACCTATCGTCAGCCACCTCGCCTTCATCCCACCCAAAAAACCACCACCCACTGATTATAACTCCTCGTCGGCCGCATCGTCTCCTCCACATCCGCCCACGTCTCCCACCAATTCGCCTTCACCTCCATCCTCTTCGGCGCCTTCGGCTTCGCACTCGTAAAGTTCTTAAATCTTGAGTCCGTCTTGCACTCATCGTCCTCGTGCGCGCTGCTGAGGGCGACCGTGGGCACGCCGTTCGCGTCGACCTCGTCCGCTTCGATGCCGCCGCAGTGGCGCTTGATGCCGCGCTCCTTGAAGGCGGCGAAGGGGATGAGGGTGACGCCTGTAGGGACGGCGGGCCAGGGAGGGTAGGTCAGATCGTGGACTTTCTTTTGCTTGCCGTAGGCGTCGAGCTCGACGGGTGCGTTTGCATTCGCGGCGCCTGCAGCATTTCCTGGCGCGTTAGGCGCAACTGCAGACTCGTTGTTCTTGGTCACCGAGGCGCCGGTGGTAGCTGCCGAATCGCCAGAGGCGTCGACATCAGCCTTAGACGTGCCATCCTGCACATCGGGGGCATCAGGAGGTGCGGACATGGTGGTAGGAGGTAAGAACTGTCTTTAGGCGCCCAGTCGTACTCGGGATCCCACGAGTCAAAGTTCAACTTTGGGGGTCGCTGCCGAGGCTCTGCCACGTGCGTGACGCAGTGGGTAAAGCGGTAACTGTACTTCCTATTTCTCGCAGGCGGTGTGTGCTGGTGGGCTCATCAACAGCCTTTGGCTACTGCTCATTCGCCTTCGAGGAAAGGCCAATTGACGGATACGGCCGATGGAGCTGGACAAGGCTCTCGAGCGTTGAATTTTGGAGGTTCGGAGTAAGTAAGGAATCCCGCACACAAGTCACGGGTAGGCACCCAGTACCCTCATAGAAGACCAAGAGCACATCTAGATTTGGCTGCGCATACAGCTTCCTTTCGTATCGTACCTTCTCCCAACCTTCTACCTTGAATCGGCATACAAACCCAGGCGCAGAACTCCTGAGCTGGTCAGCGTGGGCTCGTCAGCTAGCCAGCGCAGTGCTGTGAGACGACTTGTCCTTTCCCGTGAGATAGTCAGTCATAACATCCCAAAGCCAGAATCGCACAAGATGCAATAGAAATGTCAGATAGACGAGTGCGCTGCGGCCACCCGAAAGCAGCCCAGCGTCGCCCAAAAGCCGGACGTTGATCACGCTCGCTCCTCGTGCCCTTGACGGGCTGGAGAGCGGTCATATGGCCCCGGCAGCGTATCATCACAGAAAAAGAGTATGACAACTTTCTCACCTCCGAAGAAAACAAGTCCTCGACGAGAGGTGAACATCGTCGTGGAAGGAGGGCAGCGACGGCCGGCTCGCGCCGCCCGATCATTCTCGGGACCGCATAGTCACACAGTCACGTGCAGTCATGTTCGTCCTTGGCGATGGGATCCTCCTTCAATGGCGCATCAGCACGTTGGGAGATCGTATCCACGGGCATGCGAGAGCCTTGGTAAGCTTACACAATGGTGGATTACCTGACCGGACATAGATGACGCGTTGTATGCGCCGTCGCAATGTTCTGACTGACAAGAGGGAAGTATTACTTTCGGGTTCGGCGTCCTTGTGCAAACAATCCAGGCCAACGGGAACACAGAAAGAGCGGCTAAACCCTGCCAAGGCCTTCAGTGTTGGCCTGTCTTCCGCTCTAGTGCGGAACAACGGCAAGTTCAAGCCGACTTTCAATGGTGCAAAGGAGAGGGGATGACCCGTCCGACCTAGAGAACTCGAGCATTGATCCAGGCGTTCGGCGCCCATGAATCTCATGCAGCGGCATTCCAACTCTTCTGGGAATGGTACGCACAACGGAAATGAACCTTTCGCAGCGACCTGCTTCCCAGACCATTCAGACCATCCTATCCGTCCGACCACAAGCGCTGCTATGTCATCTATCGTCGTCAATCCATAGGTCAATCTGGAGGTGGCTGGCTTCTACTGCGGCAGGTTATGGACGTTCGCATATCGCGCACAGAACGCGTGGCGGAATGGAGGCCAGCTGATCCACACGTTGCTGGCGGTAGCCTCTTTCAATCGCCGAATTTTCCACGGCAAAGGTTGAAAGAAATATGCTCTCGAGAGGCCTGTGCGTATAAAGGGGTATACTGAAGGACCATCGCACAGGGTCCCTGCGCATTGAGGCTGAATGAGTTGCCGCAGGTATCTGGGGAATGGAGGACGGCATGGGCGCGCCGCGATTGGGGGCGGGATCGATAGCGTGGTGTCCAAGCGTATTTGCATGGAAAATTATGACGTGATTACCCAAACAAGTGCAAATGGGTGACAAAAGATGGGCGGGGACTACGTCAGACGTTTTTCCTTCGCGCCCTTCGTCATTGCAGCCACCAGCCGAGATCATGTCGTCGACGTCAGCGAGCCCTCCACCGCCTCAGGAAAACAATGGGCGCAGACCTGCTCCTCGTCCCACAGTCCGCAAGCAGACTCGCTCGGACTTCGCGCTCGAGCCGAATCCATTCGAGCAGTCCTTCTCCGCCACCCCCAACCACTCCAATGTCAGGCAGGACGACCGCAACGACCGCGGCGCCAGCCAGCAGCCCTCGCTCGGCCCATCGTCCAACGACTCCGACCAGAAGCCCCCCTCCCACACCCAGTCCCCCAAGCCGACCCTCCCCCCGCTAGCTGCCCTCGCATCGCCGTCCGATCCCAGCTACTACTTCAACAACCCCGCGCTCGCAAACTCCCTGCGCGCTGGTCCCCTCTCCCCCGCGATGCTCGCCGGCCCCCAGGCGGAGAACCAGCCTCCCCAGCTCCAATTCGATCCTGTCTTCCGCACTGGTCTCACCCCGCGCACCGGACTCACACCGCGGACGGGGCTCACCCCCGGCACCGGCCTGACACCCTTCGTGGGTGGACCAACAACGCCAAACACGCAGGCCTTCCTCGCATACCTCAATAACACTCAGCCCAATCCCACCATGACCCCCAACACGCTCAACGCGATCAACGGTGTCCTCAACGCGCCCCAGCCCCAGTCGCAGCAAGAGACCCAGCACTCGATGCAGCAGCCCAGCGAGAACGGTTACCTCGCCCCCAACGCTGTCTCCACCGCCGCCAACACCGCGGCGAACGGGCTGTTCCTGCTTTCGCAGGCGCACCAGGAGCTCACGAAGAGGGAGGAACAGGCACGTCAGCATGGTAGTACTACCGCACCAGCCAATGTGATGGGCGGTCAGCAGCAGGTGCAGCTTAACGGCGCGGACAACAACCACAACACGAACAACGGCAACGGACGGCGGGGCACGAAGCGCAAGCAGAGCGGCGACAGCCAGGCGGCATCGGAGGGGAAGAAAACACGCCAGTCGACCCGCCGCCGCGCTCAAGTGCAGCACGACGACATGGGCGACGATGACGACGATGACGATGACGACGAGGACGTGAAGCCTAAAGCATCGGGCAACTCACGCGGGAACAAGAAGCCGGAGACGGAAGAGGAGAAGCGGCGGAACTTCCTCGAGCGGAACAGGCAAGGTAAACAGAAGGCCTTCCTCCTCGTCATTACACTCCAACTCATGCGGTCACTCCAGCCGCCTTGAAGTGTCGTCAGCGGAAGAAGGCCTGGCTCGCGTCGCTGCAGGCCAAGGTCGAATTCCTGCAGACGGAGAACGAGCGGCTCACGTCCGCGCTGGTGGCCAGTCGCGAAGAGATCTCGCGGCTGTCTGCCCTCGTCGGCGGCGCAGGCGTAATAGGGGGTGGCATACCTGGTAGGTGGCACCTCCTGTAAAATAGTGTCTCAGCGCAGAGCTGATGACGCTGTCGTAGCAGGCGCACCAGGCGTATCCGGCGTGCCCGTCGCGAGCGTTGGCGCACCCGTAGCCGCGGGTGGCCCAGCTCCCATCGGCATGCCCATCGCGGGCTCGGCGGTCCCGCCACCCGTGGCGCCGCAGCCCAAACCGGGCGACTCGCAGCCTGTCAGCATGAGCGTCCCCGTGCCCGTTGGCATCAAGGAGCGCGGCGAGAGCAGGCAGAGCGACCGCGGCTACGGGTATTAGCCCGATGTTGTTGCCGCCGCGTGAGCGCATACACGGAGCTGCCGCGCGTGCAGGCGTACGGTATGGGGGACGGTCAATCCACGGGACCGTCGTTCGTTGCTTCTCTCTCTTTACTTTGCGCTCGCCCCTCTTCTGTCTCTTCGCTGGTTATCCCACTTTGCGCAGGTACTTCTACCTTGCGCTGGTTATCCTACCTCTCGCTGGCTATCCGGTGGTATCAGGCATGTCATCAGATCGGACGATTTCTCTTCCTTATGTCGAATATTCTACTTACGCGGCTTCTGTTGTCCTTTCTTCTTGCCCACCCCCTTTGGTGAAGTGGTCCCTGCTTTGTCGGGTTGCGCTTATGAACCGGACGGCCTGCTCTACGCCATACACGAAGTTAAAAGCGTACTATGATACATGTACTCTAGTAGGCTATACGAGCTATGTACGTATATGTAATATGAACCTACGATGTTGTTCTAAGCGACGAAAGTATGGTGGGGAGGACGCCGGCAGAGGAGGTGCTGCAGATTCTAATTCTGGAAGTACAGCTCGTCAAACATGGGTTCATTGGAGGACGAAGATCGTCTCGGGCGGGCACGAGCCTGCGTACATCGTCGGATAATCCGTCCTTGTCAGCTCACCAGCGCTACTCGTCCAGCTCGCACCTGCGATTCGCGAAGTCGAACCTCCCGCTGAAGTCCATAACGTCCACGTGACGCGCGATGTGGCTGTGACGCCATGTCCTTGTCGCGCGCACCGCGCCGCTTTGACCGCGTCGCCTCTTGATTTCATTCCACCTTACCTTTCACGACGATGGCCTGCCCGCATCTGAGCGAGATAACGCGCCTGGACCCCCCGAGGCTCTCGCAGTCTGTGCATAGGGAGGAGTGCACGCAGTGCTTTGACAATCAGGTGAGGAAGGAGGACCGGGGGTTGCTGATGAGTGATCGTGGCGAGGAGGGTGGTGGGGAAGTAGAGGGATACGCAGAGAGAAGGAGGTGCTATTCGGAGGAGTATGGAAAGGGAGGAATTACGGTGTAGGAGGATGCACCGTCTGCCAGCACACTGGCGCTTACACCATGAAAGTAGATCGTGCATGCTGACAATGCGTGCAGGATAGTCCTTCCGGAATCGACGTGTGCTTGTCTTGCTTTAATGGAGGATGCCTTGATCCTGGACGACACCATGCGCGTACGCATGCCCAGCGTTTGGGGCACTCTTTCACGCTCAATGTAAAGCGCAAGGCGCGCCCATCGGAACATAGAGTGCGTGTATGCGTGTCTGATACATGGCTGCTTGCTTACGGGTTTTCGTCCTTACAATGCTTTCACTAAATCTGCGCTCTACCCTCTTGTAAATTGCCCATACACAAATATCCTTTCACGTTCATTGCACCTCCCTTTCGATCGTTTCCTCAGGCCGAGTCCGAGGAACCACCGGCGAAGATGAAGAAACTTGCTATTGTGGAGGAGCGAGAGGAAGACAAATACGAACATGTTACGACAGTAAAGTGCTGGAAGTGCAACCCCGAGACTGGCGCGCCCCTGCTTGAGGCCGCCAACGATGACAAGGTGCGTGACACTCCCCCATACACCGCGGCACTTCCCCCTCCACCCCGATTGCCACATACTCATACCACCGTTCCCAGGTCAAAGCCCTCATCAACGGCGTCATGCAATCCATGTCCTCCGCCCGGCAGTCCGAAGTCCAAGCCTGGGAGGAGGAAATCCTCCCCTGCGAGCACACCCTCATGCTCCCGCAAGCCTCCACCGGCCCGATCCCCCAATCCGGTCTCGCACACTGCGCCTCGTGCGACCTGCGCGAGAACCTCTGGCTCTGCCTCACCTGCGGCGCGCTGGGGTGCGGGCGGCAGCAGTTTGGCGGCCTCGGGGGCAATGGGCACGGGCTGGCGCATTTTGAGGCGACGGGGCACCCGGTGAGCGTGAAGCTGGGGACGATCACGCCGGAGGGAGGGGCGGATATATATTGCTATACGTGCAACGACGCGAAGCAGGACCCGGAGCTGGCGGCGCATCTGGCGGCGTTTGGGATCAATGTACAGACGCAGACGAAGACGGAGAAGAGTATGACGGAGCTGGTATGTCTGCCCGCCCCTTCTCATTGGTACAGGTATACTTAACTAAACATTCATCAGCAAATTGAACACAACCTCAAGTACGACTTCTCGCTCACCTCCGAGGACGGGAAAGCTCTGGAACCACTGTTCGGCGCAGGCTTGACCGGCTTATCCAACCTCGGCAACAGCTGCTACATGGCGTCCGTCCTGCAAACGGTCTTCTCCCTCCCCGCCTTCCGCGAGCGGTACTTCTCCGTCGACGCGCTTAATTCGCACGCCGAAACCTGTACCGAGCCCTTGCCTGCTGCATGCGTGGAATGCCAAATGCGCAAGGTTGCGGATGGTCTGGTCAGTGGGCGATATGCGTACCCGGCGCCTACGCATGGCGGGTTCGCGCAATCCCCTTCGTTGTCAGGACAAGCGTCGCCACTACCCGAAGCCGAACCCCGCAAACACGACGGTTCCGTCCCCGTATTCCAAGCCGGGCTGAAGCCGACGGGCTTCAAGGCGCTGATCGGCAAGGGCCACGAGGAGTTCTCGACGATGCGGCAGCAGGACGCGGAGGAGTTCTTTACGCATTTGTTGAGTGTGCTGAGGCGGGACGCGCATAGGAGGAAGGATGGGGGTTTGAGGGGTGAGTTCTTATGTTCTCTGTGGCGTATTCGAGGCGTTGTGGAAGAGGGTACGAAAGAGAGGAAGAGGAAGGGAAGAAAAAAAGAGATTGTGTGCTCACGCAAAGCTCCAGATGCGACACAGGTCTTTTCCTACGGCCTCGAGCAACGACTGCAGTGCACAGACTGCAAGCGGGTGCGATACCGCGTGGACGCGGCGGATACGGTCAGCGTTGCGGTCCCGGCGGTGGAGAAGAGCAAGGACGCGGAGGGCAAAGTCCAGTACGAGGATGTGCGCCTCATGGATTGTTTGGAGGCGCTGCTGAGCCCGGAGACGCTGGAGTACGCGTGCCCGTCGTGTGGGAAGAGTGTGTATGCGAATAAGTGAGTAACGAGTGGGGATTTTGTGTTGCTTGGTGGTGGAATGTGTGGTGAGATATAGTGAGAGACTGGAATACTGACGCGTTTGTAGGCAGACGAAGTTTGCGTCCTTCCCCGAGGTGCTCGTCGTCCATGCGAAGAAGTTCACGCTCGTGAACTGGGTGCCGGCCAAGCTTGGTGGGTATCTCCCCCCACTCGCACCCCATACCTCTCCCGGCCAAGCAATTAATCCCGCACCCAGACATCCCCGTAATCCTCCCCGAGCACGATACGGTCGTCCTCGAAGAGCGACACCTCGGCCGCGGCCTTCAACCAGGCGAAGAGCCCCTACCCGAAGACGCCCCCGCCGCTGCTGCCCTGCCCGAGTTCAACGCCGCTGCGCTGGGCCAGTTGGAGGCGATGGGTTTCCCGACCGTGCGCTGTCAAAAGGCGCTGCTGGCGACGGGGAATAGCGACCCGGAGGCGGCGATGAACTGGCTGTTTGAGCATATGGAGGATCCGGGTGAGTGATTATAGGTTCAAGGGTGTTATGGTTTAGGATGCTGTGGGAGAAAAGGGCAACCAGGACTGACTGGTTTGGCAGACATCGACGATCCGATACGGCCTAGTGGAGGTGGCGAAGGTGCTGTTGAGCCATCCGCTGAGCAGGTAGCCATGCTCGCAGATATGGGCTTCACGTCCGCGCAGGCGAAGAAGGCGCTACGGGAGACAGTACGTCTTGAACCAAGGTGCACATGAAGCAATAGCTCACAACCGCTTGCAGGGCGGCAACGCAGAGCGCGCGGTCGAATGGCTCTTTAGCCACCCCGACGACATGGGCGAGGAGTCCGCGCCCGCATCCTCTTCCTCCAACGCACCCACGCAACCCGAGATCGGCGGCACCAAGGAGGCACCCGTCCGATACGCGCTCAAGGCATTCATCTCGCACAAGGGGCCGTCGGTGCACTCGGGGCACTACGTCGCGCATATCCGCGTCGGGGACGAGTGGGTGCTGTTCAACGATGAGAAGGTGGTGAAGGCGGATGCGGAGAGCGTGCGGGATCTGAAGCGGTTTGCGTATCTGTACTTCTTTGAGAGGGTTTGAGGTGGACGGGGTTGGTGCAGATTGGGAGATGGAATTGCATGTGGATGAACAGCACTGTATAGTAGTCGCAATCACAAACTAGTCGGCGAGATGAGAGGCGGACTGGGTACCGGGGGACTGAGCGCTGAGTTGGCGCCCAGAGAAGTTCAACCGGGGTGCGCATGTGATCGTGA
This sequence comes from Pleurotus ostreatus/Saccharomyces cerevisiae fusant, assembly GCA_024196135.1. Taxonomy (NCBI): domain Eukaryota; kingdom Fungi; species Pleurotus ostreatus/Saccharomyces cerevisiae fusant. Next base: position 171,070 of record JAMQCK010000015.1, on the reverse strand, counting down.
GAAGATGATCACGCGCGTTCTCCGGCGCGTCGCGTCACTCATTCTCTCGAGTACGAGAGCATCTCTCAAGGCTTGTAACTCCGAATTTTGGCTCTTGTGGATGATACCGAGCTCGACCCGCAATTATATCTGGTGAAAGTCTTTGTGCATGTTATATGTAAAGCCCGGCCTGTCTGGTCGGACAGAGTCGACCAGATCACCATCGCTGCTCACAGAAAGCCTATCTAAACATGAACCTTGAGATAGCTATATAAGTCCCCGGCTCAGATATCACAGCAAGGCAGTTGCAAGGTAAGCGAAATGACTACCCTCGCTTACAATACTCCGTTTCGAACACAGCGCAACCGCGGAACATAGAAGTGTCCAAGTTTCGTCCCTTCCTCATCGACCACTTACGCTGATGTGTCACAGAAGGCCCCGCCATCCCCTCACCCTCCCTCAAGTTCTTAGCCTCGTCCGATGGTCTTGACAATTATCGGTGAACGCAAGGAGTAATCATGCACGCGCGTCGGAGCGAAGTGATGATGTCAGTCGCCCGCGGCTCCCTCAAGTACTCCGCCCAAACCGCCGTGGTCTCCTGCAATTAGCATCCTCATATCCAACCCATCGCCATGTACGCCCGATCCTCTGCAGAGTACCCTCGCAGGTGCGTGTACTGTTGAACGATATGAACATCTAGGACTAACGATCACCAGGATGTCCGCGGGCGCTTATGCTGCTGCACCGCGTCCCGGAGGCTTCGTCCCGCACGGAGGCATATCCTCCCCATACGGCTCTGTGCCTCGTCCAGGCGATCTACCTCCCTCCTCCGTCGGCTCCTCCATCGCGCCCGGTACCCCTCGCGCATCCAGCGCACCCGATGCCCTCGACCACCCGATCAACGTACCGGGCAGCCCCGATACTAGGATCAACACATTGGCGACCCTACTAGCAGAAGAGCGTACACGAGCAGACGCTGCGAGGGAGGATGCAATGATGCTGAGAGAGGAAGCCATGGCGCTGAAGGCTGCACTCCGAGACCGTGACATGGAGATCGCGGACCTACGCAGAGAGCTCGCAACGGCGTCATCAGCGGCTCGTGTCTTTGAGGCCCGCGCCAACGAGGCGGAGGCGGGTGCGGCAAGGCTGGCCGATCGTCTGCCCTTGCGAGACGTCCCTCCGGGCACGCTGCCTCCGTCACCACCTATGAATGGCATGACGCGGAATGGGTAAGTTGCTCGGCTGTCATGCATCAGCCTGTTCTAATCGTACTCGCGCATATAGCCCACTACCTGTGCCGTCTATGGCTGGTCCTGGTCCAATACCTCCGCCCGCACCTATGCCCGCACCTCTAGTTTCCCCAACACCACTCCGGCCCATGCGCTCCCTCGACGCCGTAGTCGACACCCCAGTCCCCCCACCCGCCGGCCCCGGCCTCGTCGCAACCCCCGCCGCCGGAAACCGCGCCCCAGTCCTCGAGAACGCACCCGCACCACCCGGACGTATCCCCACCGCCGTCATGGACACCCTCCCACCCGGCTTCGTCCCGCACCAGGGTCCGGGTGTTGTCATTAACATCCCATCGCCCGCGTCCTCGCGATCGTCGACTTCACCCGTGACGCCCGACTTCGCGACACCACTGTCGCCTCTGTCTACGCCGAGCGAAGTGACGTCGGACGACATCATGATCTACCCGCGCACCACGTCCGCGGCGATGAACACCGTACCGCTTCCCGGCGGTGGGAAGAACCCCTACGACCCAGGGCTTCCGTCCATGATGAGCCAGTTGCGGGTGTAGTGGTAGCATTTGACGCTTGACGCTCATCAACATCCAACGTTGCGTATGCAGCATGTGTAGCATATATAAATTATCTATCGTAACCAAAATGTTTGTATGTATAGTGTCAGCCAGATGTACAGAACAGACGTCCCGATATCCCCAGAGAGCACCGATCAATAAGCGTATGAAGGTCGTACCAAGTTCACCGGGTATGATAATCCTGTCCATGATCACTGGCAGACGACGTTGTAATTCGACTTCGTCTCCGTGCCGATGGTTGAGTCGAAGTTCATGTAGGTCGAGCGCTCTCCCTCGCCGAGGTATCCCTCCATGAGTAGGGCCCCTGCAATCGATGTCAGCAACGGGTTTCAACGAAGTGAGAGTGAGCAACGCACAGTTCCAGTGGTCCTTCGTCTTGTTCTTGTACACGAACCAGACCCAGCCGGAGGCGAGGAAGGGCAGGTTGCCCGAGCCCTTCGTCGTGCAGGACTTGGTCTCGAACTACACATTTGATAATCAGCCTCCGAGCGATGGCATGGAAAGGAAGGACCACGCACATCAAGCTGGCACGTCTGCCCATCCGCCTGGCTGACGGTGACCGTCGACGTCGTCTGCTGGTTCTGCGTCGTCGACTCGGTCGTGCCGAGCTTGTTGGACACGGTCGTCGTGAGCGACGTCTTGTACGTGACGCTGTCGATGTCGGGGATGCCGAACTTGACCTCGCCGCTGAGGCCGAGGGCGACGGAGGCTTCGGCTGTGGGGTTTGGTGATCAGAGAATGGGAATTTGGGCAAGGAAGGTAGAGGCAGCGTACTCGTAGTCGTCGTCGAGAGCGTATACGCCGTGCCCTCGGTCTGCGAGAGCGCCACCGTGCCAGTGGTGCCAGAGAAGTCACCGCCAGCCGACTGGGACTGGGTGGTGCACTGAGGGTCCCCGTTGATCGTGATGTCGACCTGGTTGTTCGTCAAGCAGACACGCGCGGGCTTGTCCGGGAACTATCCGAAGTTCAGTATCCGATAACAAACATGGAATGACAAGCTATCACTCACGTCGGGGTTATTGGTCTTAATCTCCCGCTGGTAATTGCCCCAAAAGTCGTTCGCGGTGCTCTGCAGCTTGTCCCAGCCGGGCAGCTTCTGCACCTCGCTCGCACTGATATCCGAGCAGCCACCCGCACGGCTCTGAATCTCCTCGAAGGTATCGCGCTCCATGATACCCAGGTGCAAACCGCGGTTGTCGTAGAGGTAGATCGTGCCGGTCTCGGGGTCGGCGGCGAGTCTGGTGGCTTCGCGGGGCATGTGGAGGAGGCGGCGCTCGGGGGCGGGGGAGGCGTGGGCGACGAGGGCCATGGCGGCGAGGGCAAAGAAGCGGGCCATTGGGAGATTGGTGGTGTAAAGAGGGAGATAGGGTATGTGGTAAAGGAAGGTGTGGTGAAGAGAGCGTAGGGTCGAGAGGACGAGCTGGAAAGGACCCGGGGCTGAAGTGTACAGTGGCGAAACTGAGGATGGAGGTTGAGAGGTGGACGATCAGTCTTTTATACTCAAACTGCTACGGCGAGGTATGAGGCGCCTGACAGGCGCATCGGCAGACGGGATTGCCTAACATGGGTGTGCGGAAGTCTGTCACTCCGTTGCGCGCCCGTTACACGCGAGAACGGTCTGAAGGCACTGGGCGTCGAGGTCGACGACTAACGACGATCAGTCGAGCTGAGGACGCGATCTGCGACGGGCAGTCAGCCTCGCTCGCGAAGGGCCGACGGCGCTGTCAGCCGCCGAACTGTCCTCTTTCCCAGAGCGCCGGCGCACTTCGTACCTGATGTAGAGCGATACGGCGGTCGAGGTTAACGTCTATCCGGTTACACCTTACTTTCCTCGGACATCAGTACCCTCAGGAGTTCCGAGCTCACCTGAATCACTACCGAGCAGAGAACATATGGCATGCATGTCCACCCGAGGCTCGAAAACCCACATACTCGATTACCTCCGTCATCCTACTTACTCTCCAGATACGGCACTAGCACATCCTCATACACCGTAGCTCCCTGCCCACAATCATCAGCACACATACATCCAACGCCTCTCAACCCGCACCCCACTCACCTTATACGTCCGCACCTGCTCCGGCCACCCCCTAATCGCACTCGCAAACCGTTCCGCCACACTCTCCCTCTTCCCCTCCCCCACCTCCTCCACCTCCTCCTTGATCTTCTCAATCTCCCACACATACGTCCGGATCCCAAAGACGATCGCCCCGCTCCCCGGCAGCCTACGCAGCGTCTGCCGCTCCGTGCGCATGCGCAGAGTCTCGGGCGTGACGATGAGCGGCTTGCCCTCCGGCGGCTGGTGCGCGTGGCCCGGGCGGTACTCGTCCTCGGGGCCGTTCGTCGTCGCGGACCAGGCGAGCTCTTCGGGGTCGATGGGGTTGTAGGCGGAGTCGTAGACCTTCGCGTTCAACCCGGTGGAATTGATGGGCGTGGTGCCGGAGGAGGGGTAGGTCGAGTCCTGGGCGGTGGTAGGGGTCTTGGGCTGCACGATTTGGAGGAAGTAGTTGTTCCGGGTGACGGGCTTGTCGACAGGGAATTTGAGGAAGAAGCGGTTCATGGAGGCACGGAGGTTCTGTTCGTCTGCGAGCGGTAGTTGGTTAGTGCTGTCAGAGGTGGCGGGTGTGCGACGTACAGTATGGCACATTGCCGCTGGTATGAATCTCGTCAAGAGGGCGGCCTATCTTGTCCCGCATGCGCCAAAAGCCGGGCACGCAAATAGCGCCGCCTTGGAAGTAGTATTGGCCATCATTGCCCTCGATCATGACAGCGAGGTCATCCTGAACGCTGCGAATAGGATGTAATGAGTTGGGGAAACTTTCAGAGAAGAAATTGGACTTACAGTAGCGCGCACGTGCGGAGAGCCTCCTCTCCTTCCTCGCGCGAGACCTCTCTCATCTGGCGCTTCTCGGATTCACCACACCATAGTGGCGAAGGTAGGCTATAGGTTTCGTTTACCGGAGGTATAAAGATGGACCTCCCGTCGGAATCAAGCTGGTAAGACTTCGGATAACGGCCAGCGAGGTAATGCGCGGTGGACAGCAGAAGCTCGACAGCTATAAGGCGAGCGGATGGGAACTTTGTTCGTCTCATCATACAGCATGCGACTTACCAGCCTGAGCGCAAACACCCTCGCGAACAACTTCACCGTTGCCCACCTCCTTCGCGGAAAGAAGGCGGACGACGTTGTGTCCGCGGGTGGCGATGCGATGCTTGCGGATACGGTGGTAGTCGGGATATTGCTTGTCTACCTCGAACCATTCGGACTGGTTTAGAGACTTCAGACCCATGGTGACACTGAAAAACAGTCAATTGATGAGATAGGAGGCGCGAACGCAGTTCTTACTGATATTGGCCCCATCTCCAGGGTCGATAGATGATGGGGTCAATCTGCAAGACGTCACCGCCTGCCGTAGGATGGACCTCCGGCTCGGAGAACGAGTATATATCGGGGGGAAGAGGATTCCATGCTACCGAGACAGGATGCATAAGACCGATGGTGCTAGCATGAGGTGTGGACAAGCACTCACTTCCGTGAGGCCGATTCTTGTTCTTCTCGTTCAGAGACGCCAAATCCTCCGCGGGCGCTTTCGCTCCAATCTTCAATTGCTTTCGCTTATAGAGCGCCAGTACAGCGGCGCTGATCGCAGCTAGGAGTGCTAGCCCGCTCAGATGAGCGCTGGAGAGTCCATAAAATGAGTCGTTCATAGCGTCAAGCATCCTGAATCGTTGCGAGCAAGATGGCGGACAGAAACAAGATGAGGAACAAGATAAGCTCGCCGACGAGGCCAGCCTCCAAGCCTGAGGCTCCTTCCCACGTAATTGCCTCTTATCGTCATATAGGGCGAGCAGGAGACGTGAATGGGGACTTCGCCTTGGTCACAGGTGGTCGCTTCAGCCGCGCTATCGGACCCGCGGTAGACAACTGCGAACTCAGGCTGCGAAGCTGGAGTCTATCGTCGCACCCAGTGACTATCACCGCGCTGAAGTCGCCCGCGGCGGATATAACGCTTCAGAAGACATAGATAGGCGCTCAGTATCTCGCAGAAGGACAAGCCTTATCGTGCGAAGTGAGTGTTCGGAATAGGAGAGGTACGGCATTTGCCGTTCACACGTGAACGAGTCAAATGCAACAAAACAAGCGCAAGCACAGCGCCCACACGCCATCATTGTGCAAAACAGCAATTTTGCGCTGGACAAAGTAGGCGGTAAACGACTGTTGGACCGAAATTCTAAGGGATAGCGTGATCAGGTATATACATGCTGCAAAGCAGACTCCGAGGCAGCGCATTCTTCACCGCAAGTAGAGCTGCCACATTCGTATCCGAGTCCTTGCATTCCTCTATCCCCTCCTGCGCCAAACCCAGTACCTCGTATAAGGCTGCTGGTAGTTCCTTTGGCGCATTCCATACCTGTTTGACTCCTTTCTCCCCAAGGGTCGCAGTTTCGAGTCTGCGGTAGTGCCTGCTATATGCACTCACACCGACTGTGCGGAGGGCAGGGACTCTCGAGGGATCCTGGACATGCACACCCGCACCTTCAACGGGAAGAACGAGGTAGGCCATAGGCTGGCATGTCACAGTATGAGCGACGTGGAAGTCTCTGATGCCAGAGGTCTCCGCCTGTGCCGCCCGCACGAGGTCGAGGAACGTGATGTAGTCTTTCCGGTCGAGACGCCATACGCGTCCGGATGCATCAATAGCGATATGGTTGGTCGTATAGTCCGTGTCGTTGTTGGCGTTGTCTCGTGTAGTATGGGGAATAGCAGGTACCTCTGCTTCATCATCTCCCGACGGAGCAGTCTGTTGTTCACCCTCATGAGACGGTGGTGTCGCTTCTCTCGTCGCAAACGCCGCCAGCCACACAGAATCACCGGTCATACCGCTCGAGGTGACCGCAAACAGTAGATTATTCGGCGAGAGACTGGCGGAGAGTGCTGTGTCCTCGACGAGCGTCGCTCTGCGCGGCCACCCATCATGAGAGGATGACCACGACAACATAGGAGGGCTTTCTTCGTGAGAGAGACTCGTCGATGGATTACGAGGTTCGTGAGGGTCCGGGTTTCCATGGTGGCTGCCACTCGCACGTCGGAAGACTGCAGCGAAGATAGAATGGGTTGATCGCCTCTTGACAGACATGACCACAGCGAGAAGGAGAGAAGACAGACACGTTGTATCAAGGGCTCATAGACACGACTGCGACACGTGTGTGCGGTCTGAGGAGCCTAATGATGGACGTTGAGGTCAACAGAGGACAACGTGGCCTTGCCATGTGTCACACTCGTGATAACCACTTCAGAACTGCTTCGAACATAACGAACTCTCCCGCATCCTGCGACGCGCGCGCCGTCAGCAAGCCATTATTTGACAGCTCCTGAGATAATTGTACTTACATTCTCAGTGCGGCGCCTTCCTCGCCCTCGCTTGCACGCCCACGAGGTTCGCGTGCAGCGCCTTCGTCACTGACGTTGACCCGCACTTCGTCGCCCGCTGGTACCTGTTCAAGATCGTATTCGCGACCTTGTTCGCTTTCCGCGCAGCCAGCATCTCCTGCAACGCCCGAGGATCATACTGGCCCGCCTGCGTCTTCGCGTTCAACACGTTACGGTGGACCTTGTCGACGGCCTTGAGGAGTGGTATGAGGCACGGGTGCTTTTGAATCCAGAACACAGCGTTCTCCATGTCGATGTCGCTGTTCTCGTACAGAATGCGCAGCGCGCGGACGTGCACCAGCAGCGGTCCGTCGTTCGAGAGGCACTTTTCGCGCGGCGTCCGGTCCTCCTCCCAATTCGCTTCCGGGAGTCGTCGGTTCTTCTTCCACAGCACGTAAAACTCGCGCTGCTCGAGGCTGAATGTTTTCATGGCCTCGCGCTCGTAGTCGATCTCTCCTCCCACTTCGAGCATGCCAAACGCGACGGCAAGAGAGGCGCCTGAGTCGACAATGCGCCGCCACTTGGCGGACTTCTGCACGAGCTCGCTGATGGATTCGTCGCCACTGGGTATAATATCCTGAGGTAGGAAGACACCAGGCAGGTCATAGTTGACCTTGCAGACATCGCGAGGTGGTGCCACTCGACCTGCCGGTGAGTTATCGCTTTGTGATTATAACGCGCGAAGAGAGACGCTCACTCATGGTCCAGGTTTTGTCCCAGCGCACTTTGCGTTGCTCAAGATGGGGGTAAGAGGAAAGCGAGCTTGAGAACCCGCGCAGAGAGTAAGGGCCTGCAAGGGCATGCTGACGGCAAGGCGCTGAGCTTGAGCTTCTCTATACTAGGATTCCCTTTTCGAACTTCGCCTGCGTGACCGGAGTACGTGACAAAGAATTTCGGCACTTACCGAACTTGTCCTGCACCATCATCACCTTGGTTTGCAGACCAGATGCATCGAGCATGCACACAAGTGACCTTCTCCCCGCCGACTTCATAACCCGCTCCGTCTCCGAAGTCTACTTATCCACCGGATACAAGCCCTCCAACCCATCGCACTTCACCATCCTCGCTGCGTTCTACCTTTTTCGTTCGCCCGCTTCGCCCTTAATTGGCGCCGCCAACTTCAAGATAATCTCGCTCGGAACTGGAACCAAATGTCTGCCTACCTCTCAGCTACCCTTACACGGCGAAGCGATGCACGATAGCCATGCCGAAATCACCGCGCGGCGTGGCGCTATCCGCTGGTTTCTGGAGGAAATTCAGCGGATGTCGCAGTCTGATGCTGGTTGCTCCGAATGGCTCACGAAGACATTTGAATGCGTGTACAAGCTCCAAGACGGCGCTCACGTCGGGATGTATATCTCAACTCTACCTTGTAAGTATCTTAGAACCTTCTTCCTCGTTAAAGCAAACGCACTCTCACGAATCAGAAGGCGGAGACGCATCGACCCGCTTCCTCGCTGCCGCGCCACAAGACGCGGAGATGGCCGCTCTGAAGGAATCTGCATCTCGCCCAGTCGTCGACCCGACCGCCGCCGCACGCGGCCGCGACAACTACGCCCTCACAGGCGTCCTACGCACGAAGCCAGGTCGCGCAGACGCTCCGCCGACGATGTCGATGTCCTGCAGTGACAAGATCGCTGCATGGAGCATCTTGGGCTTCCAAGGCGCGCTCGCGAGCCTTGTACTTCCGGACCCCATACATATCGACCACATCGTAGTCGGCGACGTGCCGGAGGATATGCGCAGCGTCGTGCTAGAAGACTGCGAGCGCGCGCTTTGGACAAGGGCGGGCCCATCTGCACATCGGCCCATCATTGACTTTACTTCGCTCAACTTCGTCCACTCTCGAGCAGCGGTATCGTCCACATTAGGATCGCCCTGCAGTACATCGTCTAACGAGTGTAAGTGGCCCTCGTATTTGCGTCGCTCATAGCAACACATTCAGCTATTCGCCCTCTGTAGCTCTCAGCTGGATAGCGGAGACTGTTCCTCCATCCGAGATCATTGTGAACGGTACCAGACGCGGCGTACCTCCAAAACACCAATTGCGCTCCCAATCAATGTAAGTTCGTGCTTTCTCCCCTTTGCTCCTGGCTAATCGTACCCTATAGACCGCGAATATCCCAGCTTGGTCTTTTCCGTCTTTTCTGCTCGTTGAGGCCCGTACCGTGCGCATCGTAATATCTCACCGAAGCGATTCCACTCATCGTCTGCGCAGGCTCGGGGCGACCTACTACGACATCAAGCAAACCGCGCAAGAATACAAGCTTGCCAAGTCACGGCTCACAGGTCGTCGGGGTGTTTTCGCCGAATGGCAGCGAAGCGACCCTAGGTTGCAAAAATTTGACGCGGAAGGCAATGTCGTGGAAAATGGTAAAAGAGCATCCTCCCAAACTGATTTACCTTGACGCTGGCATCCGAAGCCTGTTCGCGCTCCCCTATGTGCATGTATAACACCTCTCGTCCACCGTACATTATCAACACAGTAAGGATCATTACAAGAACATCAAGTGCAAGCGCGTACTGTCGTAGAAGACCAGGAGGCGCGTAAAGTAGTAAGGATAGGCTGTAGTCCATGAAGAAGAAAGGTGTCGTGTACAGGTCGTGTATAAAGCCAAGGGACGACGTGACCGTCTAGTTGACCTCGTCTTGGACCGAGAAGAGGTCAACCGCCCCGTCGGACCGCAAAACAAATCGTAAAAACATGAACGCAAATAAGTGTGTGCTAGCAATCCAAACCATCTAGTCGTACAATCCTTTGAAGATCTTCCAAGGGCCAGATAACCTGCGAGACATGATTGAATGAAAGGTCACGATTGGTCGAAGAGCTGCCTACATACCAGATCCATCCCGCATAACTTTACTCGGCCTTCGCCCTCGTCTCATCCGTGGCATGTACATTGTTCGCCGGACGCTCCGTCAGCGGCGGCGTGGACGTTCCGAGCGTCGGCTCTGACAAGTTGCCACCCGCCATCTTGATCGTCGCCGCCGACGGCCTCTGCACCGCCGCGTTCAGGGCTTCCGTAGCAGTAGTCTGCCCATTCGAGATTGCCGGCTCTGACTTTGTCGGTGGAAGATCCATAGCCTGGACAGCCGGTGTTGAGACCGTCGATCCATTATACGAGGCCATCTCGTCGTCGTCGCTATCCCCACGCGTAGAGCCAGAAGAGTGGCTGCTGGCGCTGCTCTCGGCGAGCTCCTTGCGCAGAGCCTCAAGCTCGCGCTCGAACTTGCGGCCGAAGACCTCGATGTAGTACCCGCCACCGTTCCACACGCTGACCGCGAAGATCAGGATGAGGAACGCGCCACTCCATCTCGGGCTGTCGTATAGCGGCCAGATAGCTGGCAGCATGGTTATTATGGTGTACACTGCGCGAGAGGCTGGCATTAGCATGTGATTGTCCACGTAGATCCACGTCACTCACGAAGCTGGCCACCCATGAAAGCAAGTTCGCGATACGCTTGCGGAACATTGGCAAGCGCGCGGCCAATAGCGCTGCGGCGGTCGTTGAGGAAATAGGAGAATGAGGTCGTGCGCTGCCCGGACTCGATCTTCTCGCGGCGGTCTATCAACACTAGTTTCCAGTACAGAACCTGCCAGATGAGATCTACGGTTGTTATTATGATTAGTACGATATCAAAAGCGTGGGTGGCAGGGACTTACAGATCCCCCCGCTAAGCAAGATAGCCTTGATCGGGTGCAAGTGTGGCAGTTCCTTAAGCGCTGGATAACGCTCCTCCGCGCCAGGGTAGAAATGCCGTATGACCGTGAACGTGAACGGGCCGTAGATGTGTATGAACAAACTAGTGACCTTATCTTGATCGTGGAAGACGAGCGAGTTGCGCCAAGTGATGACCGCGCTTCCCAAACTTCCGTGGCTGAGGCAGTAACACGCGACGAAGAGCGCCGGGCTCCAAGGCGCGAGCCACAGGAAGATAAAATTGAGGATGGTGACATAGTAGCAGAGGTCGAAGAGGAAATAGTGCCAGGCGCGTTGCTTGTACTTGTACCAGCGGAGGGGGATGAGGTAGGCCGAGCCGATCGTGTATGCGAGGGGCACGTATTGCGGTGCCATGCCAAACATCAACGCGGAGAAGAGAACGGTCATGACACCAACGAAGAACGAGACCTTCTCGCGCGTACGCACGACCTTGGTCGAGTGCCACGAGGCGGAGAGGCGCGTCATCCGCTGTTGGATCTACGCGCAGCGGGGGGCGTGTCAGAAAACTGCGAGGCAGGGTACGCGTGCCACGCACCTTGAGCTTGAAATTCTTCATCTCCTTGTCGAAGTCCACGGCCAGACCCTCGCTCGAGCGCTCCCGCAGGTCGCGAATGCGCGTCTTGAGCAGGTCACCGGCAGACAGGTCGCGGATCTTGAACGTCTCCTCGGCCTTGAGCTTGAGCCGCTCGCTCTGCGCTTGCAATTTTCGCTGCCATAGGTCGACATGAGAGTCGAAATAGGTCTCGATCGTGTCTGACGACAGGTCAACGCGAGCGACGGCGAGGAGGGCGGGGCGCAGTACCCAAAAGCGTGAACGCGCTTGCCCAGTCTGAGACATCTGGCTCGCGTAAGAACCTCTCGAAGGGTGCGGGGAACGAGCGTCCGCTTAAAAAGGGTGGGGAGGGTGGCCTCGAAGCCATGCTGGTCTGAGATGAACGTTTGGGACAAAAGATTCAACTTGATGTGGCGCGCGTCGCTTGGACCAACGGAAGCATTTGCGGAGTGCGGTCGTCACGCTTCGGCAGTCTGCCACCTTATTCTTTACTACCATGTTCGGTAAATTGAGTGCGTTCAAGGTCCTTCATCTCACCCTTACAATCCCATTGACGAGAACGTAGCACATCTGGCGTTCGACGCAATACTCATAAGCGCTTTCCTGGCGGGCATTAAGCGCACGACTGGTCTAACGTGAGCTTCCTTGTACGCGCCGACTACATTGGCTCAGCTCTCTTCCAGACCAGCTCTCTCACAAGTACCGAACAAGGACGTTCGACGTATGTGCCTTTCCCTTGTGCCCACCCTGCTACTTATTCCAACCTGCAGAGATATTGGCCTCTTTCCTGGAGACAGGTATGGTGGATCTACGGCGCTCCCAAAGTTGGACCTGATGACAACCGCAGGGGAATATGTCTTCGACTTTGCTGTAGTGGTCCTGGGGGTGCGTGACTCGTAGAAGATAATGCAACAGTTGCTGATCATACTACAGAGGTCCAAGTCTTTCGAGCGGAAGCGATGATCGCCTTGCTTCCCCTCACCTGTACTATATCCTTTCATCGTATACGTATCTCAGGGTCTTCCCTCTCGTCTTTCATTGGGTTCCACCACGGTATCACAAGGCGCATACGCGCGGTATATTGGCAGGGCACTAGCCGAGGAAGTTATAGACGAAGAAGTGCAGGACGATGGAGCCTATGGCAAAGTCGGCGAATGCTCTGCGGACAGTTTAACGACAGTTACGACAGGGAATACCACCACACACCTTTCAGGGGATACATCCTTGAACTCCCCGCGATTGTCTGGGTTGACTTGTGCGCGCAAGGACGCCGCGAGGACGAACTGGCCGACAGTGCTTCCAAATCTGTGTTCAAGTTTAGGATATGTGATGCATGTTGTGTGCAGCACGCACCCAGCAAGGAAAGCATTGAAAGGGAAGTTGGTGACAAGGATGCAGTACAAGAATTGGATGACGCCGGAGAGTATGAGGAAGACGAGGAAGGAATCAACGAATTTCAGGCGGTCCGGTGTCTGCTCGTTGTATGCCTTCCACAAGGCTTGCAGCGCGTCCTTCTGGGGTGCAGCAGAGGGTGCGCTCGTCGTCGTTGTCGTCTTTGGTGCCATTGTGCGAGTGCAAGTAACGAGCAGAGGACGTGTTGATGCATGATGGCCGGCCCGCAGTCTTTGACAATTGCCCACGCGCACGCGAGGCCTGAAGGGGAAAGCAGTGGTTCCCCGTTGCGCCGCCCGTTTTCTCAAGCCCTCAGGCTCGAAGGCGGAGGACTTTCTGAGCGCGTGAACTTAGGACTTTCCTTGCCTGCAGTCGGGTCCAACGGCTCCTACAAATACGTAGGATAATTGGTGCATTTTCAAGGTTTATGCCGGCTTTTCGGCGCTAGCCGGTCCGCATCTTCCGGTGGAAGGACCTGCCAAACAAGTCACGCGAACGTTCGCGCCGTCCAAGTTTTTCTCCGCGCCGTCGCCGTCGACGACATTCCTCCCCGCCGCCGCCACCGACAATGATGAGGGGTAGCGCGTCACTCGTACACTGGCGTCCGCGACGCTTACCGACGACTACCGCCTCGCTTTGGGGACGCGTTCTCCAGAGAGAGAGACGCGCTCTTCATACCGTCCGGCCCTTGCCGTATGCGGTAGAGGAGGGTCTCGGGCGGTTCATGCCCCCGAAGGCGCTCAAGACGGTGGCCGTGGACTACCTCGGAGGGCTGGTAGAGCGCCTGAACAATGAGATACGGGGTGCGTTGTAGGCCGTTTGTCCCAGCAATGATACTGACCGGGTTGCATGCAGACACTGAGCTTGAGAACAAGAAGCTCGTAGACGTTATCATTGGCGCCGCGCAGCAGGAGAACCAGGTGCTCGCCTTCAACTATGGCAGCCTTGCCCTCAACACCAGCTTCTTCCTCCGCCAGCTCGTGCGTAGCCGCGACATCCGCATATGTTTCTCGTCCTCACCCTCCCCCACAGAAACCTCCCCCAGCAATTTACTGGGCGAAGCAGGAGCGCGACATCATCGAGCGGAAGCGCAACTCCCTTCCGGACGCCGACGCGGAGGACTTCTGGCAGGCGCTGCGGGAGCACATGCCCGCAGACCACCAGCCGTCCGCGCTCGCGACCCGGCTCGTGGAGTACTATGACGCCGCTGGCACGCTCGTCTCCGCGGCTAAGGAGTACGCGGGCCTGCCCGAATCCTCGCCCGCGCGCGCCGAGGTCCTCGAGACGGTGACGAAGGCAGCGCGCCAGGTGACCGAGTACCTGAACGGACACAGCGAGATCCAGAACGCGCTGTCGACGACGCTACGGGAGGGTGCAGACGTGCCGGCGCTGGACTCGCTCGTCGCGGAGGGCGGCGAGGCAATCTTCGCGAAGCATACGGCAGCGCTGAGCACGGCGCTGAACGCGTACACCGGCTCGAGCTACGAGTACTCGGAGACACACGAGAGGAGCATGAGCTATGACTTGCGCACGGCAATCCGTACACAATACGGCTCGCTCGCGCAGCTCAAGAGCGCATTTATGGGTGCGGCATCTGGCATGTTCAGCTCGGGCTTCCTCTGGCTGGTCAGCGATTCACGGGGCAACATGGGTATCGTTCCGACATTCGGTCCGGGCACGCTCCTCATCCGCTCCCGATCACATCTCGCTGCAAGCGACGCAGACTTCAAGGTCGGCCCGGCATTGCAGCCTAACCCGAACCGCGTACCGGAGGAAATCGCGGACCAGTTCGTGTCGGAAGAGGAGGCGACGGACGAGAGCATCGAGCGCGATCCCTTGGGCCTCGAGTCCGTCTGGCTGCCAGAATTTGCGCAGTTGCGAGACGACCTAGCTAAGCGGTTACGCGAGCAGGCCGAGCGCTCCTCAAAATCTGCCTCCGGCTCGCGGTCGTACAGCACGAGCGCGGTCACGCGTAACATCTTCAACCAGCGGCCAAGGTCCATCCTGGACGACGTTGACGCTGATGTGAACCCTATCGACACCGGCATCCCCGCGCAGACCGCACTCTCCGACAAGCTCACTGCGCTGAACTACGGCGACGTGCTGTACCCGCTGCTCTGCGTACCCATCTACGAGCACGCATGGATGAGCGCCGGCTTCGGCGTCTGGGGCCGCGAAGAGTGGTTGCGGCATATGTGGTCGGTCGTCGACTGGGCCGCGGTCAGCCAAAACTACACGGCGGCGCAGCCGCCAGCGCCAGGCAAGAAATAGACGGGCGCACTGGGGAGGATGGCTCAGGTATTATATCAACGTACATACTCAGTACTAATCGCATCGATACACACCCCACTCGACCTGCCTCAGCGCGACGAATTTGCCCCCGGTGACGGTGTGAAGACTGGACAAGCGCGCGACGCCAGAATCAGCCGCGGTTTACGTGCAAAGAATGATTGTGGGAAAATCAGATGGTGGCAGGCTTCGTTGAGTCGCCCGTCCATTGTTCTCTTGCAGTCTACTGCGGTCCGCACGGGAGATGCCGATGCCACCCGCCCATGCAGGCGCCGAGCAAGTCCCTGGCCCAAGCACACGACAACGGAACAAGGTCGCGGACATCTCTATGGGGCAAGAACATGCAGGGACGCGCTTCGCCATGCGTATGCCTGACCTCTGCAGGTTCATTGTGGCCATAAATGTACTGCGCGCATCGATATGGAAGCGCTTAGCGCGCCCGAATCACAATAGGCGCTAGCAACGCATCACGGTAGGTCATGGCCCTGATTGATTGACTCCCTTTCCTGTCCACAAACAGAGTACCTCGTGTCGAACCTGCGTGAGTGGGCCCAGGCAGTGCGGGGTATAAATACGGAGGTCTGTATTCCCTCGCTCATTGTCCTCTTCCCACCTTTCCTGGCTCAGTGACTCATCCTCCATCATGCGCCCGAACTACTATTCAATGATGAACCAACCTCAACAGCCGGCGTCCGCGCCAACGGTGCCTACACGCCGCCCGTACCCCGACGAGGACTGTCAGCCATTCTTCGGCTCGTTCGACAGGACCACCGAGATACCCTACCTTCTGTGGCACGACAACTTCGTGGGCAAGATACAGCTGATGAGCACCGTACACTCGATGGACCGGGTCGTCATGGAGCGCACCATGGTCGAGCTTTGCCACCACTGGGCCATCTTCGACTACCTCGTCTGGGCGCGCGTCCTCGGCTGCGGGGACACCGCCCCGAGCCCGGCGCTGCTCTCCCACCCGACCGCGCAGAAGCACGTCCACCACACGGTGCTGATGTGCAAGGCGTTCGGGGCCTTCTGGGCGATGTACCACGCGCAGAAGGAGGGTGCGGCGCTGCCGGAGCTCGTGAAGGCGGTTGCGGAGGTGCGGGCGTGGCAGTGGCAAGCGGGCAGTGGCATGGTGGGCCCGGGGAAGGTCGCACGCACGGGATGGCAGCACAATCAGGCAGCGCACAGACAGCAGCCAAGAGCGGCGCGCATAGGAGCTTTCGGACCCTCCCAGCCTTACGGAAAGACGAGCGCGACGCCTCTTCTAATACCGCATGCGTTCTCCATTGGCTTGTGCGCGCGAAGCTTGAAGGTGTGTACAGAGGCTTAATAATGCATCCGGAAAACCCATCGCCCTCTCCTTCCAGGTGCGCCATAAGCTCGTTGCAGACGCGCTACCGTCAGATCTCCATCGGATTCTATTCAATGTCGCATTGTCGATGAGCTGCGTGGTATGTTGAAAGCTGCTTAGGACGGCTGCAATGGGAGCGCTGAATGATCGCTGCAGTTCAACGCAATGGCATGCTACGCTGGCTATAGCGGCCGTTTTCGCAGCATGGCAGCGTTGCTTCTCCCGCCAATGCAGGCTGCTGAGAATCTGCTCTTGTTCCAGGAACCTGTCACCCTCGGGGGTGCGCTTTCGCAGACTCTGGTAAGTCGTTCAGTTGTTCAAATGGTGCTTTTCTTATGTCCATTTAGCCGAAGGTTGCCGCACTAGACGAGACGAGAAGCGTCAATTTTGGCGCTGAAGCGGTCGTCCCCCCTCAGCCTACTGAGTTCCTGGGTCAAGCTCCTCCCGGCCGGCAAGCTCCTTTCTTGCATCAGAATGGAAACTCCCAAGCGCAGGCGTTGACGTCGGGTCGTGGGTCGAATAATACATGGGGGACGAACGTCCCTCCTCGCCGTTTCACGCAACAGAAGGCTTCCGCAGCTGGACTGCAAGGTTTCGGCGCCATTCCCGCCTCTGTCATAGCCTCGACAGGCGCTGCGAATAGCAACTCGCTAGCAGTGGTCTCGCAAACGCAGCAAGCCCAGCAACTGACCGCCTCAAACCTTGCGTTGCTACAAGCGCAAGATAATCTTCCGCCTCCTCCGGGTCTCGCGCCAAAGCCAATTCATCAGCGCACAGAATCGATGTCCAAGTGGCAGCAGGAAGTGCAGGCTTTCGCTCTCCAGAAGCAGCAAGAGGCAATTCGGAAACAGCAAGATGCCGCGCGTAAGCTGCAAGAGTCCGCCGCGCGCATGCGCAACGAGGATCAGCAAGCGATGATGCTGCGCGCCGAGCTGCACCAGCAGGCCGTACGCAAGTGGCAGGCCGAGCAGGACGCTGAGCGTCTTGCCCATGAGCGCGCGGCCACTATCGCAAAGCACATCGTGTTTCTCGTCGAGCAGTGTCAATCGCGCTTCGGGGACAGCGTCGCGGCGACCCTGCAGGCGATTAATGCATACGCTTTTGCGGCCTCGCTGTGAACCCCCATCCGCCCATAGGCGATGTTTTCCTTCCTCGATTTCTTTCCTCCCCTTCTCTCCGCTTTTCCAGCCTTCTCTATGTCTCATTCCCGTAAACTCCTTGCTTGTTCATGCTTTCTTGTATCATGCTTTGCTCTGTACTGCAATCGACGCCGTGTCTTCGTGTATGGACTTGATATCCAATTTCCTCCCAACACTCTGCGCTGACCACTCGTACCCATTCATTCCCACTTGAACCTGCAGTGATCTAAATACTTACCTCTTTGACACATGTACTACTCAAGCACTTCACGCTTTGGACTCGGAACTCACGATAGCTTTTGGACCAAATAAACCCAAATATGAGTTACATACGCGCCACCGTGACTTGAATACTCTTGAAAGGCGCGACCATCCTATTCAACCAGCGCACAATGCGAACCATTCTGATCCTCTTTTCTATGGCTTACAACCATCTTGTGATGCGGCGAGAGCGCGTTACGGACGCGTTGGGACTCTGACGATCTTCGGCAGCACGGCACTTGCCGATATCTATCGCTAGGAATGCTCGACGACTTGGATGCGCAAGGGCCACCGCAAGAACGCTACTACTTTTGAATGGCAAGTAACTACGGACGTCTCTGGGACCCTCTGGACGTCGTCAAAGGGCTTGTATGCGCTTAACCAATCACCTTCTTATTCATCGTTGGGACAGCCAGCTCCAAGGGTTCAACGGCTAATGAAGACCTGGGTTAATGCGGATCGACCACTTCACTCCTTCGGCTCTGTTTCCGTCGTCCTGCTGCTCTTCCAGCCTCATATCGTAACTCGCTGGTCTGCCACTGGCTTTCATTTCGACCCTTCTTGTCGTTGTTCTCAAGGCGCGGGTGTCACGTACTTACTACGCGGCTACTGCTCTGGAGGAGGCTTAGCTGTTTTCGTACTGTCCCACCGACGCACAGGCTACGAACAAACTCAGTCTGAATCGACTTCAGCTGTAGTTGAATGGGGCCGGCGTCGTCTCCGCTCCGTCTTCTGGTTAGTATCTCCCGCCCGTGACCAGCAACTCTTTCTGAATAGCTCTGAATTAATCCCTCTCCTTCGGAGATGAGGTATATATTCCGGTGGACCTCCCTCTTGTCAGCGCAATTCCACATCTTCCTTCGCGTTCCCCCTCATGCAGCTACCCGTGCTCTCGC
Source organism: Pleurotus ostreatus/Saccharomyces cerevisiae fusant (assembly GCA_024196135.1). Lineage (NCBI taxonomy): Eukaryota > Fungi > Pleurotus ostreatus/Saccharomyces cerevisiae fusant. Next base: position 152,238 of record JAMQCK010000015.1, on the reverse strand, counting down.
TTGCCACCCGCCTCTTGAACGCTTTTCCTGCTTCCCGCAGTACGCTCAATTGCTCAAGCATTCAAGGGCTGTCATCCATTCGGCCTATCATTCCATATTTTCGCGATTCGTGTGACTGCTGTCCTGCGCATATCGATTTTTTGCTATCTAACTCCCAGCCAATCATTGTCTTCATTCTCCTCATCGTCATTCGCCTTTTCGAGCCGCGGCCCGCAACCTACGAATCAGAAGGCCTTCCGAATCCTTGGTGCTCACGCGCCTACGGTCCAACTCCCGAGGTTCCGTTCTATTCCCTGTGTCCGCTCCTGCTCGGCCATATCTATGCCCCATCAGTTTCAACGTTCCCTCATTTTCTTTAGATGCGCTAGGATTGGTTGCATGCGGCCGGAGAACGTCCACGAGCAATTCTTCCTTGAAGTTCCGATGGTTCAATTGCTTCGATTTTCTGAGCCTCCCATGCCTTGTCCACGTCTCTCCTCTTCGACCCAAACCTTCGGGGCCGCCCTCAGAGACCATTGTTGTTCGTTCGAGAACAGGGCCGTTGCGGTACCATCAGGAAGGGACGTTACAATCAAAGCGACGAATATACAAGGTCCAGAGCACATCGCCTAAGTTGATCTAGACCGGATAAGGGCGAGTTCTCATTGGTCCGCAGAAGCGCAACATATGCTGGGCGCCCCGGAGCGAGAACGCGTCCAGACCCCGCCAGCGTGTCCTTCCCGACACGAAGCCTTTCATCCGCCGCCATCGCCGACGTCGAGCATGCCTACCTCGACGCTGTTCTGCACGACGAACAAGACCAAGCGCCCGCGCCCGAAAGGGCTATGGGTGTCGCAGGTCACACAGTCACATCGCCCGGCTCGTCACAGAACGCCGAGCCCAGCTCTGTCCGCCATCATCCCGCTCAGCGGCCTGCACAGCGAGTGCTGCAGCGACCACGAGGAAGAGCTAGCGGACTCCCCACCCTCGACCCCATCTAAGCGGGCCCGTTATTCGACCGAATCGAGTGAGGAAACGGCCAGTTCTGGTCATTGCGGTGGTGCAGCACATCACACTCCCCGAGTAAGCGGCTGGACGAAGCGAACGAAGATCATGGACACAACAACAACGGCAAGGAGGGGATCCCAAACAGGTCTCAAGAGCACCTGCGATTTTGAGGACTGGGAGGATTTGAAGGACCTGTTCCAGAAGGCAGCCGAGCAGTACGAGAGTGAGTCTAGAGCGAGTGGCGCGTCCCATCTGTATTTCTGACACTCCCGCCTAGGCGACGACACCTCCGAGGCTCTCGCCCTCCTCCGTGGAGTCATACACGAGTGCCACCGATTCCTGCTGCACTATCAAGATCCCTCTGTCCTGTTCTCCGCACCATCCCCGCGCGAAGAGTCCGAGACTCCCCCAGATCTCTCACCCTCTGAGGAGAAATTGCGCAGCGAATGGAGCTTTGAGAACATTCAGAGCGACAGCATTAGCCACAAGAGCTGCCATCACCATCGACACGTATCCCAGCCCCAGCCGCCCTTGGCCCGCAGGAAATGGTGCGTGTCTGCGGTCGGCCGTATTAGGAATCATCGCTGATCTCCCTCACCTTCCAGCAAATGCCGTGAACTCCCTACAGCCTTCCATGCCATCCTTGGCTCCACCCTCTTCCTCTTCGGCAACCTCATCGCCCAAGATCCCAATGTCGCCCTGGAAGGCGAACCAAATACACCAATACCCTACTGGCTAGCTGCACTGGACGTCTTTGAGACCGGCGAGAACCTTCCAAAACGCACAGACGGTCGAAGTACGTGCGATGCGCCAGAGGACTGGCGAATGGCCATCGTCTGGGGCCGAACACTGGTCTGCATCGCCGAGGAGGCTATCGAACGCTCGAAAGACTCCCCTGCCTTCACCGCGGAGGAGCCTGCCTGGCCAAAAGAGTCCCCGTTCTCAGTCATCGCTGCCCGTCGTCCTCCTATCACCCTCCGCATGTCCCTTGCGGGTGCGACCGCGAACGACCTGATGATCCTCGCCATGGACCAATTTTCCCGTGGGATCTTCCACATGCCGCACCCACTACATGCAACGCACGCCCAGCCTCCACCCGATGGCGCTGAGGACATGTCTACGGCGCCGCCCACATCGGCGACTGCGACGGACAACTTTTCGCGTGCGAAGGAGCTGTACACGGTGGCGCACGAGGTTCTGCTGCTCGCCGAGAAGCTCACGGTGCCGCGCGAGCGCCAGTACTGGGCGTCCTGGGCGGACTCGGTCTTCGAGCAGATGCGTATGGAGGCCGACATGGACAATTGGCGCGGGCCGATTACGCGCATGCGCGGCAAGTGCTGGCTCACGTACGGGTCCGCGCGCCTGGACGAGATCGAGGCGCGGCTGCAGGAGGCGCACAGCGATGCGGAGTCGGACGCTGTCCTGGCGAGCGAGAGCGCCGTCGAGGCACGGCATGCACTCGAGAAAGCCATGGAGTTTTTCGAGCGCGCGCTCGAGCTATCCAGTCGGCCAGACGCCGACATGGACCTCGACCCCACGACGCAGGAGCGGGACACGCTCTCGGAGACGAAGGACCTGCTGCTAGAAGCCGTCCTTCCGCTGCTCGACCTCACGCCGGACAAGTCGAAGCGCGACGAGCTGTACGCGCGCGCGGTGCGCGTTGGCGGGGAGGACGTCGTCAGGTTGCTGCAGGGCGACCCGATGGACGAGGACGAGGATTGAGTGCTGTGCTCCGTGCTCTCGCTTGCTGCTTACCATTATCATCTTGGCTTTCACCTGCATCATATCTGCTCTCGATACTCATACTCATCGCATCTATATCATTCATGTATTAGACTTCGTATACCGCTGTATACCAAACGCACACTCACGTCTTGAATTCTTAGTTGGGCCATGGTCTGCTAGCGGCGCGGACTCGTGTATGCGCGGTACAGACTTTTTCAAAGCTCGTCAAGTTCTCTTGGTTCAGTGATGCACTGCATGTCATTGCCACTACTTGAAGTAAGGCAGCCTCGATGCGCTGGTGTAATACAGGGCGAACCGCAGGGGCTACTGATAAACAATTGAGCGGAGATGTGTCGGGGAGAAGGTCATCTAGAAAGTCGTTACTGATGTCCTGGATGGGCCGCAGTTGCATCGATGACTGTTCATCCCTCCCAAAGGCATAGCTACGATGTTGCGGTGCAAGAGGGTGGAGCTGTCTGCGATGGGCCACGGGTGGCAAAAGTTGGACAATACTCACGTGATTGTTGAACCATTCACCCATTGTTTTTTCTTCCCTTCCTTCTGCGCTGGGACCTAGAGAAAATAACCTCTCATCGAATCCCTGAGCTGATTTTTCTATAGAGTATGGACCGTATTTGCTTTATACGATTCGTCCTAGTGAACGAGGGGACGTTACTTAGCTGGGTTTGACACCAGCTCATCAACATCACTGCAGGTACGAGCAGCTTCCAGGCTAGAAGTTCAACAAGGGCCGCGCCCCATCTGGAGATAAAGGGGTTCCCTCGGGGTAAATTCACTAAGTCCGTGGGCAGGGACCGGGGAGAGGGCGTGTCAGTTTCCTTCCGTTGCCGGCTCTCGCTGCAGTCTGCGCGAGTCTACACCTGGATCGTGTTTTCTATGTGGACCGTCCGCCCGCCCCCGCAGCCCGCTAACGTTGGCGGGACCTCCGCTCTGGCCGCGGGGCCCGACGCGCCCTGCTCGCGCCCGGAGTCGCGAGCGCATGGTACCGGGGCCGAGCCGCGAAAGGGCCGCCCGGATCGAGCAGAATCCTCGCCCGAATGCCGAAAACGGCAACGGGCGGGTAGCATGACGTTGCGAGATATTCTCTCCCGCCGCCCCCTCCATCTTGACTACTAACTACCATCTTCCCCCACACCTCCACCTTCCCCGCCTTGTCGTCGCCGCCCCCGATGTACGCCACCGCGGCACACGACTACAAGACAACCGGCCCCCAGGCCGTCATCGACGGCATCGACAGGCAGTTCCAGCTCAGCAAGGATTCCCTCGTCGAAATCACAGAAGCCTTCCTGCGCGAGTTCAAGCAAGGACTCTCGAAGTATGGCGAGCCCATGGCCATGATGTGCGTGTTATCAGTGAAACGGGATCGATATTCGATCAGCTGAACTGAGATCAATAGACCGACATTCGTGACCGGCGTCCCTGACGGTTCGGAAACTGGGTGCGTCGACTGCCTCCTTGCACCGCTATGCAGCTGACTCTTCCCTAGTACATTTCTCGCCCTGGACCTTGGCGGCACGAACCTGTATGCGTAGCGACTCCTTTCCCTCGCCCTCTACTAAATTCCCGATCAGCCGCGTCTGCGAGGTCGTCTTGAATGGGGACCGGACATTCGACCTCACACAACAGAAGTACAAGGTTTCTGACGCCTTGAAGACTGGCGAAGCTACCGACCTTTTCGGTACGCGATTCCTCTTTCCCCCCTCTCCATTGACTGACAGATTGGCGAAAAAAGACTACTTGGCGGATTCCGTCGATGCCTTCCTCACCACCCATGCCAAGTCTACCGCAAGCGCGCACATACCCGGCACTGAGTCGCCATACCCAACGAAAGCCGACTATAACCCGGAGATCGTCAACCTTGGCCTCACCTTCTCCTTCCCAGTCGAGCAAACCGCGCTCGACGAGGGGAAGATTCTGACCTGGACGAAAGGCTTCTCTGCGAAGCATGCCGTCGGAAACGATGTTGTAAAGCTCCTGCAGGACGCCTTCGACCGCAAGCACTTGCATGTGCGCTGTGTCGCCCTCGTAAACGACGTATGTGCGCTAGGTGTCCTTCCCTTCCCTTGCTAACTCCCCGTAGACTGTCGGCGCGCTCCTATCCCGAGCATATACCGGCGGCGGATGCACACTAGGCGCGATCTTTGGCACGGGCACGAACGGTGCCTACGTCGAGCAAGTCGCCAACATCACCAAACTGGCCAACTCGCCCGCCGCCGCCAAGGGCGGCCATATGGTCATCAACACTGAATGGGGCGCATTCAACAACACGCGCACGCACCTCCCCAACACGCCCTACGACACCTCCCTCGACCGTCGGAGTATCAACCCGCGCTTCCAGGCGTTCGAGAAGTTCATCTCCGGGATGTATCTCGGCGAGATCACGCGTAATATCCTCGTCTCCCTCGTCGACGCTGTACCGAAACCGCTGCTTTTCTCCGGCGCCTCCTCGGCGACGCTCAACCACCAGTGGGGGCTCGACACCTCGGTTATGTCCGAGGTCGAGGAGGCCTGGGAAGCGGGCAAGGAGGATACGTACTCGGGCAAGCCCATCGACGCGCCCGACTTCGAGGCGCTGTCGGACGAGTCGAAGATCGAGGAGAAGGCGAAGGCACGCCTGCAGAAGATCAAGGATATCATCGTCAGGCGACTTCAGCTGCCCGCGAACGACGTCTCCCTGCGCGATGCCGCCATCGTCCGGTGGGCATGCGCGCTCGTCGCGCGGCGCGCGGGCCTGCTTAGCGGTACCGCCGTCGCCGCCGTGCTCATCCAGACCGGGCGCGGCTCGCTCTTGAAGGGCGAGCCGAATGGCACCAATGGAAAGGCGGCCGAGCCAGAGGACAAGTTCATCGTCGGTGTCGACGGCAGCTTGATCCAGTTCTACCCCAACTTCGAGCCGACGATGCGCGAGGCGATCAGGATGCTTACAGGCGAGTCCGTCGAGAAGAGCGTCGAGATCGGGCTCGCGAAAGACGGGAGTGGGGTCGGTGCGGCGCTGTGCGCGTTGCAGGCGATCAAGCAGCTGGCATAGCGCATATATGGTGTATCGTAGCGCGTGTGCGGTGGGCAGGCGTGCGTTCAGAAGACGTCGCGTCGCGCGTAGGGGCGAGCAGAGAAGATTCCAAAGCGTGTAATAATCATTATAGCTCACGTATACTCATTTATTGTCGAGCATTCTATTCTGTACTACATGGGTGTATTTTATGAAGTACATAGCAGCTGGAGAGCGGGCTTCTATACATGAGGAGGCTTCAAAAGCTAAGGCAAGAGCGAGACCGCGAATTGCTCTCACCATGCCACTTGTAGAATCATTGCGTGAGAGGCTAACAGAGATCGTGGTCTCGAAGGCAGAAGGGCGACAATACGGTGCGCCTCGAGCACTTTTTACCTCCAAAATACTGGGTGCAAGCACAGACTCAAAGAGATGATCAAACATCGACCAGGTGTGTATGCTACAACACAAATAAGTTAGGCGATAAATACTAGTGTGTACACCCAATAGATAGTCGTGCACCCCCCGCGGGGAGGACGTCAATCAAGTCGTCTCGGGGTCGTGGGTGTGGGGCGCTCTGCGCTGGCCGTCTCTCAGACTTCAGCCGAATCCATTACAGGAAGCTCCAGTCGACGTCGATGTTGCCCTCGCCGAGCGCAGCGAGCTGCTGGAAGGCGGCGCTGGTGAGGTCGAGGCCGTTGGCGGCGCAGCCCGGGCAAAGGTCGGCCACGGTGACGGTGACGGACTTGCCGGCATCTGGAGGCGATGGTCAGCATAAAGTCGTTGGGGAGATGTTTAGTGTAGGAAAACGGAGATAGTGAGAGAGAAGTGAGAAGTCCGACTTACGGGTCGCAGTGAGCTGCTTGCCGCCTGAGTATGGTGTCAGTTATCGGGCAATGTAAGAGGAGAGGAAGTAGACTAACAGTTAGCACCGGCGAGGTACTGGTCGGCAGAGAGAGCGACGACCATGTCGGTGTTCTGGAGGACGTTGCCGCAAGCGCCGTAGCCGCCAGCCGGCTCGTAGTAGGTCGCTAAGAGGATGTTAGCTGATACTCAGAGCGCAAGAACAGGTGCAACTGACCCCTGCCGACGTTGCGCGCCTCGATGGAGCGGGTCGGGAGGGCGAGCGAAGCGCCGGTGAAAGCAAGGAAAGCAACAGCGAGCTTGGCGAACATGGTGATGTGCAGAATATGAACTGGGTGTAGGAAGAAGGAAGGTGTGGAGCGAAAGAGGCTCGAGTGTAGAAGAGGAATGCAAAAGGTGAGAGAAGAAGTTGACTGATGAGAAGTGAGTGGCCTACCTCCTCGCCTTATATATTGCGAGCTGAGAGGGAGGACGGGCCTCCTCGGCGGAGAATAACCGCCTGTGCGAACGTCGAAACGTGCCCGCTGCACAGACAAAGGCCACGACTGTCGCAGCGCATATGCGCGACCAGAGCGCGCAAGGGCCGCAAGTGGAGCCCCTCGGTTGCCCGCAATTGTTCGCCATTGTTGAGTACGGAACCGACCGTGCTTGCTCATTTGTTGCTTCCAAATCGGTCGGCCATCGAATGTGCAGGTGTTTGGACCGTTGCGCCCGTCGCCATGTCTACGTATTGAGTGTGCTGATACATGTCGAGGAGCACAAGCGAGCTATAATGCAAGGCACGGCCTTTCAGGACAGTTGCGGCTTTGTTCAGCCTCGGATGTTGTCAAGCTGGTGTGTCATAAAGTTCAACTCCAAGAAGCGTGGTCGTGAGAGAATGTCGGAATCTGCCGACATTACTGAGGCGCCGCGATCACGTGCAAACGTTGTCCATCACGCGTTACTTTCCCCAAGCGTCCATCATGGAGTCAGCGCGTACTGCCCGCGAGGCTGAGCAGAAGAAAGCGGAGGAGCTTCAAGCGCAGATTGCCGCGCTACAAGCACAGCTATCGACAGTAGACCCAAGCGTTCTCGCCGAGACCAAGAAGCCCACGAAGCGTAAAGAACCTGAAGACAAAGTCCTTGCTCCTGCGACACCTTCACCAAGTGCGTGGCCCCCATTTCTAATATGAATGATACTGAAGAGACGGCAGAGAAGAAACGCCGCGTATACGACGATGACGATGAGCGGTTACCTATACCCTTCCATCTGCCGAAGGCCAGCAAGCCAGCACCCAAGCAGCCTGCACCCGTGAAACCTTCGCCATCAGCCGCGCCCGGGAGGTCCAACTTGCTCTCAAAGCTGGCTAGCTCTAGCAAGAAGGCAGCTGAAGAAGAGCCTACACGGACAAGATCGACCGGTTTCCCCGAACGCCCACCCACTCCACCGAACCTGAACATTCCAAAGCGAGATGAGAACCTTGCGATCATTGACGAAGTCCCGATCGGGCCTGAGGACCATAAAGCACCCTTCGACGATCCCACCTTCCAGAGGCTCGAGCCCAACTCTGGTATCAGGCTTTCGTGAGTGACACTCTGTTAGGCGCAAGCTGGTGCTAAACTCTTGTCAGATCTCGCATCCTACCACACGAAGACTTACAAGAGCATCTCCGCGGTCGATACTACCTCTCACCCTCCCGCCTCTACTCCAATGTCCGCCTACTTCCTGACAAGTCCTCATACGACGTACCAGTGGAAGGCGATTGGGTCACCATCGCCGTTGTCGCGGAGCGTGGCGCCGTTAAGCAGACGCACGCGCCTGAAACAGTCGACCGCGACGATGAGGGCAAGCCTAAGCGTGGTCAACCCCCTCCACCCGAGAAGCCACGCGGAAAGCGCTTCATCAGCTTCACTCTGGTCGACTTCGGTGCGCGTAAATCGTCGTCTGCGACTGGTGGCACATCTGTGATTCGTGGAGATGCTTTGCTGAGATTGCTACTCTTCGAGGCCGACTCGTGTGACTTGATCAAGCACGATGACGGACGCAAGCCGACCAAGGTCTACCGTGGTGGCAGTCGCGGGGCATTCGAGGCGCTCTCTAAAGTGAAGGAGGGCGACGTGATAGCTCTACTGAACCCGCGCCTTCTCAAGCCTTTCCAGGTATGAACCTGACTCTATCTCTAATGTCTCGGCTTACCCCCTCCCAGAAAGCCGGCGACAAACCCCACCCTCGCAGCAACGTCCTCGCCGTCACCCCCGAGAACGCCGAGTCCATCGCCATCATTGGGCGCGCGCGCGACCTCGGCCTCTGCGCCGTCACCAAGGCCGACGGCAAGCAGTGCCTCGCCTGGTTCGACAAGCGCGTGAGCGAGGTCTGCGACTACCACGTCCAGCAGGCTGTGCAGCGCAGCCGCGCCTCGCGCCCCGAGTTCACCGCGAGCACGAACGGGATGTCCACCTCCGCGAAGCACAAGCAGAAGCATAATTACGATCCGCGCCGGCGGTGGGGCCTGCAGCCGGAGCAGGAAGCGGGCGGCGCGACGTATGTGCTGGGCGGGCATGTGGTGCGCAATGGGGACGGTGGGGGCGGGGATATGTTTGTGGGCGAGCGGATTGGGCGGGACGCGCAGGCAAAGGCGGCGCGCGCGATGCAGGCGAAGTCGGATAAGGAGACGCTGCAGGCGTTGACGAAGCGGGATAAGGAGGGGATGCGGGATGTGCTGGCGGCGAGGGAGGCGGCGGCACGGTTGAAGGAGAAGGAGCGGAAGGAGAGGGAGAAGAATGGGAAGGCGAAGGATCAGGATAAGCGGAAGGGGAAGGAACGGGCAGCGGAAGAGGAGGCGAGGAAGGAGAGGGAGAAGGAGGAGGCGGAGGACCGGCCAAGGTATTCAGCGAACATGATCAAGAACTTGGGCTTCGACCCGTCCTTCAAGCCGGGGCAGCATAGGCAGAGCGATGCGGAGTTGCAAAGCAAGGTATGCAAGATGGCATCGCAATAGCGGCTTTTGCTGACCTCGCACACAGCTTGACGCGCTCTCCAATGTGGCTGCTTCGCGCAAAGTTGTCCTTGGACCGCGGCCCGGGCAGAAGATTCGGTCTGGCGTCGTCGCGCCAAAGCAGGAGCTTGTCGCCTTGTCGGATTCTGAGGAGGAAGTGGCCGACTGGGATGACGGGAAGAAAGAAGCATGGAAGGAGCGAATATTGGAACGCAAGATGTGGGCGGAAGCAGAGGCGTAGCGCAGCGCTCATACTAGATTCATGCATCTCACTTCCGCAACTATTTCTATGTCCGTCTCCATCTCTCATGCCTTTATCATCTCTCGACGCACCTTACGCACACTACACTGGATTTATTCGCATTTTCTGGTGCATGATGATCACAACAGCGCTCTATTGAACTATGCTCCAGATAATGCAATGATCGATTGGGTAGTAGGTAGATTACACGGCGTTGAGGTCGCCGAACTTCTCCTTGTAGCCTGCGACAGCTTAGTTGGGCGTATGAAGGACAGGTATGAGCGAACTTACCAGGAACCTCCCACTTGCCCTTCTTGAGCATGGTCTCGACGACCTCGCGGAGGCGCGGGTGGGCGTCGCCGACGTCGTCCGCCTGTGCGAAGGGTCAATATGGTAGGATGGGGGCAAGGGATGTGACCACGTACACGGAGGTTCTCGAACGAGCGCGCCTCCTCGATGTTCGCAAGGGTGGCCTGCAGCTCCTTGAGCTCGATGTCGATTTTCTCCTCGGTCTCCTTCGCCTTCGCGACCTAGGATGGAAGTGAGCGATCATCCCCATGCAACAACCCTAACACGTACGGCCTTCGCCTCGAACGCCTCGATCGCCTTGACGTGCGCGGAGACGTCGTAGGTGACCGGCTTGAAGTTCTGTATGATCTTCTCGGCCTCGTCAACGACAGCCTGGTTCTTCAGCACGGAGCGGTAGTGCGCGAAGTCGACGGTCGTCGGCTGCGCGGCATACTGCCCGTGTTCGCGCTGCGCGTCGCCGTGGCGCTTGCGGAAGGCCTGGACGCCGGCGATGGTCTCTGTGGCCCAAGTCAACCTCCCATTACTCTCAAAAGTTGTCTGACCACGCACCCTTGCCGAGACCAAGGGAAGAGTAGATGCGGGTAAAGTCCTATAGCAGAGTGAGCACTTGCACCTCAACAACTGGAACCTGAACGCGTACGACCGCGGCTTTGGTGGCTGCCTTGGTGGCCATGACTGCAGACAGCGAGTGAGAACTTGGAATTTTCGGCAACGCCGCGAGATAATCACCGGAGAAAATGAGGAGAACGACGAAGACGGTGAGCAGAACAGGCCGGCGTCGCCCGGAGCAGTCTTTCCTCGGAGCTCGCCGGCCGCGCGGTTCCCTTTTGCGGGTTTTCGGGCCGGTGCCCCTCACTTGGCTTCCTCCGTCATGCCGGTGGCAAGTTGGACTCAGGAATCCGATTGTCTATCGAGATGCCCTTTGCTTTGAACCGCCATGTCTGATATTGCCCTCCTGAGCTTGGGGACAGTCCTCATCGACCACTTCAAATATCTCAACTCAGATGGGGATCTTGAACGGGGAGAGCGCTATGTTGGCGGCGGTGGGATGTTTGCGGTAGCTGGCGCGCGGATATGGGTACCTCCTGCGCGTATTCGCATCCCAGTCAGTGGAAGAGAAAATCCAGAACTGAAGGTCGCGCTTGACAAACTCAGTATTGACGATGAAATGTGGTTATGGGACGACGAGGATACCCTCGAAGCTCTGATAGAATATAAAGGTGACGAGCGTAGGCGAGTATCTTCCCTCTTTTTCTATCTCCATGCCCGCCACACTTTCCTTATAATTCATCACACAGCTTCCGTTATGTCAACCCGCGCCCACCACGAATGCTCTCGTCTGTGCCACAAAGTATCGCACAGGACGCCCAGTGCTTGCACTTCTGCTGCAGTCCAGATGTTCTCGCTGAGAACATAAATCACGGGATTGTCGTACCTGGCCAGCTCGTCGTCTACGAGCCTATCCCGCCATCGTGTACCGCCGCCAACCTCGAAACTCTGCGCATCCTCCTTCCCGACATCAATATATTCTCGCCCAACCACGAAGAAGCAGAGGCTTTCCTGTCCGAGACTCTACCTCCAGGAAGCTCATCTACATCGCTAGTAGAAGAGATGGCGATCGAGTTTGCCTCCTACGGTGCTCGAACAATCGTCATTCGCTCGGGCGCTCGAGGTTCCTACGTTCTCAATTCTGAGCCTGCGTTGGGTGCGCAGGAAGGGCGCTGGGTCGACGCGTACTGGCGGCCCGAGGAAGCCGCAGAGAAGGTGAAGAGCACAACGGGCGCGGGGAATAGCTTCCTTGGCGGCCTGTGCGCCGGTCTGGCGTTGGCAGGTCGTGACATCTTCAAAGGTCAGAACAAAGGGTATTCAAGTCGCTGTATTTTCTCACATATCGTGTCTATAGCTGCTGCATATGGAAGCGTATCGGCGTCATATGTCGTTGAGCAGCAAGGACTCCCCATAGCGAGTGTGGAAGATGGCAAAGAGCTATGGAATGGGGACGCGCCAGCGGCTCGTCTTGCCCGCTTGCTACCATGATTTGCGCACTCAGAGTCAGCCAGTCGGACTTTGTGTGGCAAACAGAAATCTGAAAGCATTATTCCGAGGTCATACAGTACGTCCGAGGGTATACACCGAACGATCAAGATACAAGAGGCTAACTTCGACTGCGTCAGGTTATGCTACATTATTCTCCGTCGTTCTCTTGGTCTGGGCCAATTGAATCATCCACCGACAGAGGTCGCTGCCTAGTAGTGGTGGTGCGTGCCGTGCGTCGTCGTGCCAAGACCCGTATGGCCATACCCTCCTCCGTGCGTTGTGTGATGCCCATATCCGCCGACAGTCGACGTCCTCGGCGTCGAGCGAATCCCGAGCGTGCGCTTAATGCGGACCATGAGCGGAACGTGCGTGCTCTCGCCGCGCTTTCGCAGCTCGTGCTTGGCGTGGCGGCGCCCGGCGGACGTGGTGTTGGGGTTGGCGAGGGCGGCTTCTGCAAGAGGAAGACGTGGTCAGAGGTGAGGGTGTAAGAGAAGTGAGCGACGACGTACTGTAGCCCCCGGTGACATGGGCGGGGTCCTTGTGGTGGCGCACTGTGCGACGATGGTGGTGGTGAGTGTAACCTCCGCCTGAGGTGGGCGCGGTGGCATGGTGGCGGCGACCGAAGAGAGGCATGATGAAGTTGGGACGTGAAGTGAAGTGGTCTTTGGTTGGTGATTCGCTCGTAGAGGTGCGAAGCAAGAAGGCTGGCAAGTGAAGAATTGCTCTCTCCCTTTCTCCTTGCCTTTATACCTACCAGTCCTAACCTACGACGTCAGGCACTGCGTGCGTCGCTCCGAGGGGGATTCTCGCAGCAGCGCTCCATCTTGCAGTGCTGCGACTCCATGGTTCCGTCAAGCCCAGGAATGCCTTGCAATGCAAACTGCACGTTGCTTTGGCTGCCTGTTGGCGTCATCGTCGCGTAGCGCCAAGTGGATTTCCCACGGTTCGACTTACAGATGAAAGACTGTCTAAAGGGGATGTTATTGTTCTCACCTAAAATCACGTCTCGTTTGTGCAGGAAGACTGGACTATGCGGTCGCATTCATTCGGCCATCACACCGCGATTGGATGAGGGGAGACAATATGCAATGGTAGTGTATTGTATACGATGCCAGGTGAGGGACGCAGCAAATGAAGACGAGCTCTACGCCGTCGCAGCAGCCTCCGGGATGACCTGGTTCGGGCCCGCCTCGAGCGCCAACGCCGTGAGCTTCTTGCGCTGCTTGATCTCCTTCTTCGCCTTGCTCAGCTTCTTGCGCATCATCTTGCGCACGCGCTCGCTGTTCTTCGTCCGCACGCGCTTCGCCGCCAGCATGTCCTTCGCCAGGTTCTCCTTGAACTTGAAGCGCGCGTCCTCGACGCACTTGCCCTTCGAGCGGCCCTGGCGGTCCGCGAGCTCCGCGCGGATGTACTCCTCGAGCAGGCGCTGCTTGTAGAGCTGGAAGGAGCGGAAGCGCTTCAGCTTCTGCGCGCGGCCGTGCGGGTTGCAGAGTTCCTTGGCAAGGTAGCGCTCGACGGGGGGAGAGTCGCCGAAGGGTGCGGGACCGAGGTGCGGGTTGAAGACGTGGAGGAGGTACTCCATCTCGGAAGGTGGCGTCGGAAGAGGATCTTCGAGTCGCGAGCGGAACGCGGGGAACTCGTATGTGACCCTGGACACGACGTCGGCAGGCGTGTCATGGGCACCGGCTGCGGCCACGCTTTAGTACGATTCTGAAGGTAAAGGGAATATGCACGCACGAGGGTTGGGCTTTTGCGGGATGGTTTTTGGCCAAGGGACCTCTATCCGCTGGCCACGCAGGTGTGGTACGGTTGGCATAAGCTTGACAGCGAAGCGTTGCCATGACCAGCGGTGGTGGAAGGGGTCCCACTTCGGCTGTGTTGTCCCTACACGCTGCGCGAAGACTCTGCAAGGTGGTCAGCCATGCCGATCACAGGAGGAAGTACACCACGTACTGCAGGGGCCGCGGCTCGCCGCCCTCCTCCTTCGGCGGGAACTCAAATTCACCCATGAAGAGGCGGCATCTGGAGTAGTGGTAGCTGATCTTGCCAGACCTGGGGTTGTTCTGTTATATCCCAGTCAGTACTACACACAAGCAATGCACTTCCTCCACGCACCGGCAGCTCCTTCAACCACACCCGATTCGACAACTTGTTAATCTTCGCCACTTCCCTCAGCGCGCCATACCGGTCGCCCACGACCTTGACCTGGTCCCCAGGGACGATGTTCCACCACTTGATGCGGTCCCGGAGGGGCGCCATCTTGAACTTGCTCCCGTCGCCCGTCTGCGGCGGGCGCTTCAGCCACGACCGCGGCGTCGGGAGCATGTGCCGGAAGTTCGTCGTCCATGGCGCGGTCGCCTCCACCGCGTTGTACAGCACATCCTTCGTCGTGAAGGCCCGGACCCGCGGCATGGCGCGTCGAGACGAAAATGCAAGTCGCCGGAGCGGAATAAGGCGCGTTGTTTGGCTCGAACAAATTTGCACATAATTCGGCGGGCCGGGCGACCCGACCCTCTGAACAAAAGCTTTGGAAGACGGCCGCTCTATTTCATGGCAAAATTCGTCATAGAAGTACACTGTCGACTCGGGATACCGGTACATTTAGATTACAGTACGCAAAAAGAGTCAAGGAGGGAATCATAGCAAAGAATAATGAGAAACAGTAAATAGTAATGTGGGTATACGGACGTCGTCGCTATGAACTGTCCATCCTGGTCCCTGAAGACCTACCTGAGGCACCACCTCCCCAGGTCGATGCTGAACCAGGTTCCTCTGTTTCTAGCGCCTGGGAGCTTGTCAGTCTCGAGGACAGAACAACTTTGGAGCAAACGTACCTCCAATAACGCCGGAATGGCGTTGTCCACCTCCGACTGTGCTAACCCAGCACCCGCGGCGATGAGTCTCCTATACTCATTCACCCGCCCCTCATTGCCGGCCTCCGTCTGCACCTTCACCAACTCGTCGAACATTGTCCTCCTCCGCTTCCTGAAGCCCGCTACCTCCTCCCTCAGCGCATCGCAAGCCCTCGCTAGCGCCTCCGGATCTTCTGGTATATCCGCGTACAACTGCTCGAGGTCGCTGATGTCCTCCTTGAGCGCCGCCGCCTTCCGCTTGCCCTTCCCACTCGGATCTGGGGGCGGGGGCATGCTGAGCGACTGCGAGGGGTCACCGTCGACCACAAAGGTCTCAGTCGCCGGCGTCAGCATCAGCAGCCCGCCCGCCGCGTCTCGAATCCGCTGCTCGCGCATCTCCTCGTCGTGCACCCACTTCTCAAAACCGAGACGGAAGCGCTTGCCCATCTTCTCGTTGAGCATGGACTGTAGCTGCTTCAGCTCCTGCTCCAACTGAGGCAGCTGGTCGGCTTGAGTGCGAAGTTGCCCGACGGTACGCTGGCCGGCGAGGATCTCAGACTGGATTCTCCGCAAGAGCTCCTGCGCCTGCGTCATGTCGCGCTCCTTGTCACGCAATTCCTGGTCGAAGGAGGTCGCAAGACTGTCCAGCATACTGGCCATGTCGTTGACGCAGCGAGTGCTGGCGCGCTGGGCGGCTGCAGAGTAGTGTAGTGGAGGCTTCGTGTCGAGCGCCCAGGCAGCGAGGGGGTTGCGCGACGGACCCGGAGTAGGCGCAATGTAGTGATTCGGCGCCCCGCGGGAAGCGGCCTGTCGCGCGCCTGGTTCTGGCGAAAGACGGAAGCGCTCGTCCTCCAAGATAAAGTCCTCCGTGCTCTTTCCTTCGTGATTCATGATCTTCGGATCCGCGCCGTGGTCGATGAGCAGCTTCACCAGTCGCTTGCTTCGACACCGAGCTGCCATCGTCAACGCAGTCTCACCGTCCTCGTCTTGGAAGTTAAGCACATCCGCGAGCTCCTTCGGGTAGTCGGCGAGGCGGTTCAGCACTGTCTCCATGTAGTAGCGCGCAGCGTGCGATTTGCCCTTTGACATAGCGACATCGACGATGTGGTGGAAGACAGTGCGGTTGTAGTTATCGATGTTGAGTGTTGACCGATGCAGCATCTCATAGAGCTCTGGGAACTTGCGTACATCATAGTTGTTGGCGAACATGACGCTGCGCATAAGCGCTGTCTGCCCAGCCTTGTTGACCTTGAACAAGTCCGCGCCAGCGGAGAGAAGCAGCTTCGCGATGCGTATCCGACCCATCGCGCAGGCCCAGTGCAGTGCGGTATGTCCGTCATCATCTATGACCATGTTTGGGTCGAAATCGGGGGGTGGGTTGATGAGGACTTGAGGTATCTGGTTGGTGTCTGAAATGAAGTACTCGAGGATCTGGTCACAATACGAGCGCGATTGCGGTCCGTCGTTCGGTATAGCCTCGTCAGCGTCGTATCGGTCCCGAGCGCGACGGACGACTCGTCTGCCATCGCCAGTGCTCTGGCTATAGTCCGAGTGATATGAGACAGGAGGGCTTTGTATTGGGGATGGTGTTCGCGAGCTGGACGACGCCTCGGAGGGGGAGGGAGTCATCGAGCCTTCGTCGTCTGAGGCCGAGGCTGACATGGTCTCGACTTCGGATTCGACAGTCTCTTCCACAGCGCGGGTCGTGCGCGCAGTCACGACAGAGGCAGTCGATGATTCGCGGCGAGCCGCGCGGTTGTTGTTGTTAGCCAGGATGTGTTTCGGAGCAGGCGGTGGGCTCTTCGCAGCAGGCTGGAACTCGATGATGGGTCGGAGGAGATGCTCGCAGTTGTACTGGCGCGCCAGGCTCAGCCCGCGCTCTATCGGGATCCACGTCCCTGCACAACGTCATAAGCTCTTTGCCGACGCGCTCTTCGGGACGGACGACGCCCACGCACCTTGGTACTTCCCGTACCCTCCCTGCACCTTCTCGTGCTCGCCCTTCTGCACCTCGCGCTCGAGCACGCGTGTACGCTGCGGCTTGTCGAATCCTGCGACCTTGAGGATCTGCGTCGCGTTCAGCCACGAGTCGGAGCGGCGGCGCATCACGGCGACGCCCTTGCACATCCTGCGCTCGCGGTCAGCTTCCCCACGCGTCTGAGCGCGTCGCAGACCCTCACATCTCGTATACGGGCACGCCGCTGTACGTCGCCTGCGCGATGGGCCATGGGGTCAGCCTAACGAGCAAGGGGGTGGGAAGGGGCGCGCGAACCTTGAATATCTGCGTCTCCGGCATGCTTGGCGGATAATCGCGCGGAAATCAGCGCTGGACGCGGTGTACGTATGCGTGCTCGCCGTCGAAGGGTCGCGCTCGCTGTTGTCGGCGTTGACGGCAGGAATTCAGAGGGTGCGCGTTTTGTCACCGCGTCAATAGATCCAAACAACGCGGATATTATTTGGAGCGTGTACGTAATATTGCGGGGGTACTGAGGCCCCCTCCCCTCGTTCCTGACAGTGGCGGACCGGGGCACGCGTCCGCTTGAACTTGGACAGTCACCAGCCATGTCCGAACCCATTCAAACGCCTGAGGACCTCGTGGATGCGTAAGCCACCGCCAGCGATGCATGACATCCGCACTCAACGCGCACAGCTTCAAGAAGTCTGGCGAGTTTGACCGCATGCGCAGGGAACTGCTTGCAGAATTTCGAAAGAGTGTGAGGCGTCTTGGCCTTATCTACTTCGTATCCTAAGTCCCCCCTCAGGATGGGATCTCAAATTTTCGCACTCGAGTTGAAGACATTGCACAAACGCACTTGAGGAGGCAGAAGGAACGCAGGAGACCAACGGATGGTGACACCGATGCCTTACAGCGCAATCTAATGGCCGAAATGGACAGGTCAGAGATTTCCCTCTTCGTCTCACGCTTTCTCTCATGTTGTCCAGGTTTCCCGTGGTCGACCGTGCCATAACGGAGATGCGTGTTTTCAGAGACGACTCTACTGTGAAGATGAACGTGAATAACTCCTTAATGCGCGTCCTGCTGAAGAGCAGAGGGGAGCCTATACCTCCCGGTAAGTAATCAAGAGCGTTCTCAATGATGCTAAGCGCTTACTCACGATTTCGTGCAGAACTCGAGGATATGCATGACGACGGTGACCTCTCGCCTCGAAAGGCGCGCTCACCTAGCCGCGACTTCCGAGGGGGAGAGACCCCCGACGTGCGCCGCGATGGATCTGAAGTCCGCGAACATTCGCGTGATGAGACAGCCCCGGTGCCTCAAGAAAGCCGCGGACCTTCGCCTGTCGTGGACGCACCCACAGCTGAGATTGCATCACAAAGCCGACCAGAAAACCAATCGCCTGTTGCCCAGGATCAAGGTCAAGAAGTATCGGCAGATCAGCCGGCTGTACCAGAAGATCGTCACGACACCGAGATGGACCTCTCCATCGCACCGCCCGCTGAGGCCGCCGCTACGCAGGCCGTCGAACCCCCTGCCGACGCCTCTGCGTCTTCGAACGGCGCTGACGCACCTCTGGTGAACGGTGATGCCTCTCATGCCTCTCCCGAACCCTCTCCGGCTCCTGTGGAACCTCCTACATAATTATTTGATACCTCCTGCTTGCCTCACGCTGTCTTTTGCTCTCGATGCTATCCCAACTTCCTCCTTCTCGATTCCTGTGGCTATCCCCATTTGGGCCAGCCTTTGTCTCCATCAAGTCGAACCGTGCGAACGCGTCCCGGAACTCAATGACGCCAACTGTGGCAACTCACCCCTTCCCATTGGTCGCTTTGAACAGCGCACAGCTGCAGCGTGTTCGTCCAGCAGACCCTGAACCTGCTGATACGGTTTAATATCCTTTGGACCTGAACAAGATGCCTTGGAGCCGGACTTCATGTTGGAGTCAATATCGAACAGAGTATGTTCTTCCTAGCCTTTCTGTGGAGCAACAGACGAAGTATACGTCGCGCCTGATGTTGAAGGGCACGTTGCGGCGGCGGAAGGTACGTTGGAGCCCAGCCCAGAGCGCACGATGGAGCAGAAAGGGGATTCGCGTGGGGGCACTACGCAGGTGGCTGACGTCGCCCTGTGGCGATATAAAGGGAGGAGAAAGGGAAGCGCGCCTTTCTCCCTCTATCGCTTCCTTTGTCGCGGAATATATCTTCGTCGTCGTCTTCGACATTGCAAGGCGATTCATCATGCCTCTCTTCGGCGGTCGCACTCCTCGCGCCGCACCCACTGACGCTGGATACTATCACCATTATCATCGCCGCACAACGCACCAGCGCAAGCCCCCGCTCATGGCGCGTCTCAAGCACGCCTTTGGGCTTGGGTCGAGCGGCTCATCTGCTCGCGGGTATCGCACCCACGAGACCACGTATCGCGATGTTGGCACTGGGCACCACAGCGGCAGCAGTGGTCATCGGTCTACCGGCAGCTCAGGCTACCCCACCGGTCACCACCATCGCTCGACCGGAGCAGGCTATCATCACTCGGGCAGTATGGGCTATCGTGACCATACCGGCTCGACTACCTATCGTGCAGGGAGCGGCCCCGACCAGCGCGCCATCCACATCCGCGCGCCAACTCCCACCTACGATGCCACCCCTGCGTACGGCTACGGCCACGGAACGCACTCCTCGCATAGCCACGGTCACTCCTCGTCCCACAAACATTCGCATTCGCCGCATAACTACGGGCACGCATCCTCCCGCTCCAGCCACGGCCATTCGTCGCATAAGCACCGCAGCCACTCACCAGCGCCCGTGGTGTATGCTGGTGCAGCGCATGGTTACAGCCATACCTATGGACATTCGCCTGCGTATGGGTACGCGACTACAGGCTCGTCGACGCGGTCGCATGGAGGACACTACAATCACGGCTATGTGCCGTCGACGGCGTCGACTCATCGCACTCATCGTAGTCATCATCGGTACTGATCCAATACTCAAAAAGAAGTGGTCATGCCATCGCTAGCATACTACTTTCCGCGCAGTGTCATCGTGGGCAGTATACGACGACACGCAATGTTTCCATGGTTTGGTGTGCCACGGCCCTTGGTATTCTTCACGTTATACCCCCATATTCCTTACACAAAGCATGATATGGTATATGTATGCTACTTCCTATGGCCATGGATCTCTTGGTCTGAGGGGCGAGTCGGAGCAGGAGGCGGAGGTCCGGCCCGCTTTTGTGGGTGTGGCCAAACAAAGGCAAGCGGACAAACAAAGATATTCCTTTCTTTGACCGCCATCAAGTTCGCGGATTTGTCGGTTGCCGATATCCGAATGCAACCCCTCTATCATCCTGCGGGCCTCAGCGTCCATGAATAGTGTGCGAACGGCGTTCATTCATGCAGATCTTCCCTGCTGCTTGGCCTGGGGCATGCCCGCTGAGCAAGCAGCCTGCCCGGCGCCAGGTAACTCGGTAGCGCACCCCGTGTCCGTTCCAGTCAGCCGAAGACCCTCGAGAAGGCCGGTCCAGGGAAGCTTGTAATGTGCTCATAACGTCCTTCGCCGTCATTTCTGAGAGACCGGGCGAGCAATCGGTATCACCACACATCCCCGACCGTCTATAAAGACGGCGCGTACTTTTTCGACTGACTACATTTCTTCTTCGACCAAGACTACTATCACGATGTCTCCCGTCCCCGACTTCCCGTCCGCCTTCAAGGGCGATTGCGTCACGCCCGAGAGCGCCGACTACGAGGCGGCGATCGCGCGATGGGCCGTGAACTCGAAACGCCGCGCCAAGATCGTCGCGTTCGTGAAGGACGCGGAGGACATCTCGCTCGCGGTGAAGTACGCGCGTGCGCACAACCTCGAGATCGCCATCAAGTGCGGGGGGCACAATGTGCCGGGCTCCTCGTCGACGGAGGGCGGGCTGGTGATCGATCTGAACCGGTATATGGACTACGCGAAGGTCGACCCGGCGAAGAAAGTCGGATATGTCGGTGGAGGTGCGCTTTGGAGGACGGTGGACAAGGAGGCAATTGAGCATGGGCTCGCGACTGTTGGAGGTACCGTGAACCATGTATGTGTGTGCCTCAGTGAGCTTGGACGTGCGAGGCTGACCAGACCTTCAGACTGGTGTATCCGGCCTTACCCTCGGTGGCGGCTATGGCTTCTTGTCTTCCTCATACGGCCTTGCTCTCGATAACGTTCTTGAGGTGCGCTTGAGCGGAAGCCATCTTCCGTAGATTCATCTCAACCCTGCACCAGGTCACCATCATCACAGCCGATGGCTCCATTCTCAAAGCTAGCGACAAGGAGAACCCCGACCTCTTCTGGGGCATCCGCGGCGGCGGCTCCAATTTCGGCGTCGTCTCTGAGTTTGTCTTCCAGCTCTACGACCAGCGGCGAACGATCTTCGCCGGTCCCGTCGTCTTCCCGCCACCAACCTTCAAGGACCTCATCGCCATCACGGATGAGTGGTGGAAGGACGCGGACGAGAAGGAGGCGATGCTGCAGATCGCCGCCGTCGGTCCGAATGGCAAGCCGGGCGTCATGGTGCTTTTCTTCTACAATGGGTCGGAGGCAGAGGGACGCGCGCACTACAAGAAGTTCTTCGACCTTGGGCCCGTGGCGGATATGGCGAAGGAGATTCCGTATGAAGAGCTCAACGCGTTACAGGTAGGTTCCTTCTGCCTGACACAGGCTTGCGCTCATCTGGCCGCAGAACGCATTCTCTGAGCATGGCCAGGGCGTCTACCAGAAGGGTGTCGCGCACAAGAAACCCGACCTCGACTCCTTGCAGTATGCCTATGACCGCGTCGTCGAGCTCGCCGACAAGGACGGCCCGACACCGGTCATCCTCTTTGAGTACTTCCCGCTTAAGAAGATCGTCGCCAAGGGCGGCGACACCAGCGCCTTCCGCCGCGACCCCTACCCCTCCATCCTCGTCAACGCCTTCTGGAAGGAGGACACCCCGGAGAACGTCAAGCGCGGGCGGGACATCGTGTACGACATCATCGCTAAGATTAAGACGTTCAACCCGGACATGTCGGCCGAGCAGCAGCAAGGGTACGGGAACTACGACGATGAGTCGCTGTCGAAGGTGGGGACGGACAAGGCGAAGCTGGTGTTTGGGAAGCATTATCCGCGTCTGCAGGAGTTGAAGAAGAGATACGACCCGGACCAGGTGTTCCACAAGTGGTTCCCCATCACTCCCGCACCGTGAAGCGATGAAACTGTAGATATAAGAGCTGTAACAATGTACACTGTAGATAACTTCCATCCGTGCTAGACAAACAAGGAACAATAGACGGTGATGTTTGTACATGTCACGATCTGCCTCCTGCTTCGTACCTCCTTCATCTAAGCCATGCTTGGGTGTTTCGCAGGTAATCTCGAGCGTAGTTCCGAATGCCTTATCTCTATCCATCTTTACCTGGGCCCTCATCTTCCCAGTGCTATTGAACGCAAACGAGCAAAGTCACCGGGTATCTGCTGATAACCCCAGCGGTAATTGGACCGCTTCCCCGAACCCATTCGTTATGGCACGCATACATATGCTAGCGATACCAGGCTGTCCCCCTTCAACTCCTCCTTTCCCTCCATCCCATTCGCAATGGCCACCACCCGCCACGAGTTCTACGACCCCACCTGTGCGGACGAGCAGGAGGTCAAGCTCCCCTCCGCTCCCCGCGTCACCCTCAGCGCGAATGCAAGCATTCAGCCTCCCCTGACGCGCCGCGGCACAGGGCCGGGAATGATTATGTTCCTCCCTTCGCCTGACAAGTATCAGGCGAAGGGGGACAGCGTGGCAGAGGGCATCAGCGTGCAGAAATCCCTCGACCCCGAGCCCGTGCAGAAGTGGGCAGAGGAAGGCTTCGCGGTCGTCGGCGTGCTTGATCCTACTGCGCCGAACGCGGAGTGGGATGTACCGAAGGCGCTGGAGGGGGGATTGAAGGCGTTGCGGGCGCTACCTGAGCTGGACACGCAGGACAAGTTCGCGGTGTTGGGTACGTCCATCGCACCGATCGCGTCTTCCGATGGGTACTGATCACTCCTTGCTCTGCAGTATACGATGCGAGCATCCTCTCCGCTGTTCAGGAAGCTGTCGCGCAATACCCGGAACTCATCTGCGTCGTCACATTCGCGTCCGAAATACAGGACAAGACCCCATCAAAGCCAACACTCTACCACCTCTCTGTCGCCGAAGCACCTGCGGACACAGGCTCGGTACAAGCGCACGCATACCCCGACGCAAAGTCCCCCTTCTTCGTGTTCCCTTCGTCACCAGACTATGACCCGGGTAGTGCGACGGCGGCGCACTGTAAAGCGCTGGTCTTCCTACGCAAGCATGTCGGCGGGCCGAACTTCGACATTGAGGCAGTCTGGGACGAGCATACGTTCTTTGAGTTCGAGCTGCGTAGCGTGGCGAGGACGATGGGGACCATGGTGCAGGAGCCGTACGTGAACCATGTCACGACTGTAAGCCGTCTACTACTTGCCTACGCCTCAACTGATGCTGATACACGCCGACATAGATGACGGGCGGCGTCGGACGGAAAGAGCTGACTGCCTTTTATCGTGACCACTTTATCTTCAGCAACCCGCCAGATACAGTGATGAAGAACGTCTCACGTACCGTCGGTGTAGACCGTGTCGTCGGTACGTACCCCTGCCATCGTAGCCGTATACTCACAGCTTCCAGACGAGTTCATCTTCTGCATCACGCACACCACCCAAGTGGACTGGCTCTTGCCAGGCGTACCACCAACTGGTAAGAAGATGGAAATTCCGATGATGGGCGTCATCAACGTTCGCGGCGACCGCCTCTACCACGGTACGTGGTGCTCTGCTTGCCTGTAAACTCGAACATACTCACCTGAACCACATTGCAGAACACATCTGGTGGGACCAGGGCACTGCGCTCAAGCAAGCTGGCCTGCTCCCTGACATCCTCGAGGTGCCCACGGCGAACGGTCCGCGCAAACTGAAGCTGCCAGTGGCCGACGAGGCGTGTGCGCGCCTGCTCGTCAACGAGTCTGACGGCGTGTGCAACGAGATGCTGGAGTGGGGTTATCAGGATTAGGAGGAAGGAATCCGCACCCGGGATGAATCTAGTATTGCCGTGTATGGCGCGGCCAAACGAAGAACTTGCAAAGCCACTGTGTAATATGTGTATGATGATACAATGTGTGGGTAGTCATGAGGGTCGAGAGACGACACTGATCATAGCCGAGCATCGACCGGCATCTTCTTGATCGCCTGCCGCACGCCCAAATCGCCCAAAACGTCCTCAGCGCCTGCCAAAACTGCAAAAAATGTCAGTAGAATTCCACCACTAAGCACATTGTGAACGTACTTGCGTCGAAGCCAGACGTTCGGTGATACTGGAGAATGTGATCAGCACTCAGTTACAGAGTATTCGACATAGACCCAACTCACGTTCTCGACGAGCTTGCCCATACCAGTGACGGTAAGCCCACGACCGCCGAATATTTGCGTCGCATCTGTCGCCCTTATGAGTATAATTTCCTGACGGAGGTTATAACGCCAGCGCACCTTCCGCGGTCTCCCTCCCCGACTTCGAGATGAACTGCTTCATGAGCGCAATGGGCCCCGCCAGGTTGCTCGACATCTGCGCATAGGTCATCTGGAGATATGCTGTCAGTCTATACTCTTCACGGACGATCTTGCTCGACACGACCACATCCTTCCCCTCACTCACATTATTCATCTGATCCGTCACCGCCTCCATCCAACTCTGCCCCGCCTCCACCCGCGCAATCATATTCGCCAACTTCGCGCGAATGACCGGCTGCGCGGTGAGCGGCTTGCCGAACACGACGCGCTGCGTGGCCCACTTGAGGCACTCCTCGACGATGGTGCGCTGCGCGCCGAGCGCGGTGCCGGAGACCATCCAGCGCTCGTGGTTGAAGTTACTGGGAAGAGTTCAGCTAGGGGCGAGGGCAACAGAAAGAAGGCGGGGAAACGCACGTGAGTATGACATTCATGCCCTTGCCTACGGGACCGAGCGTGTTGCCGATGGGTACGCGGACCTGCAGGAGGTGAGCAGTCGAAAGACAGCGAGATTCTCGATGCTCACCTTGTCGAAGGTCACGTATGCAGTCCCTGCCGTCGACGAATAGGCTGTCTTGATGGGCTTGGTGGAGACGCCCTCTCCTCGCGGAATAAGGATGACCGTGAAGCCTGTCTGCGTGGTAGTGAGCAAGGCATCCGACGCACTAATAAGAAATTACGCACCTCCGTCTTGCACCCAGTCGTAAAGTAATCCGCGAACGTGCCGTTCGTTATCCACCTATTGCGTTAGGTCAGCGAGTGAACTCGGATGTACCGAATTTGTGGCACGCACTTCTTCGTACCCGTGATGACCCAGTCGTCACCATCCCGGACAGCAAACGTCTGTAAGCCATTTGTGTCGCTCCCAGCGAATGCTTCCGTAATGGCGAGGGCGATATACTTCTTTCCTGACAGGATCTGCCAAACAAGCTTCAATGACGATCTCGCCACTATGCGGGAGGTCTCTGACCTCAGGCACAACGCGCTCCTGCAGTTCGGGGGTACCGTAGTTGAGGACGGGTGGCAAGGCGATGACCAGACCGTTCAGCAGTCCGTCGACAAACCCACGGCAGCTGAAGCGTGCCATTTCGGTGTTAATGATGAACTGAACGGCAGTCAGTCATCGAGATCGCGGCTAGCATAGCTCAGATTCACCTCATGGAAATAATCAAACTCCTCCGGCTTGACCACGCCTCCAAGAAGCGTCTTCCCCTTGAGGTGCTTCCCAGGCCCCAACCGCATAGCCCAGAAATTCAAGTCCGCCATCTTGTCCACCAGCTCCTGCGACACCTTCTTCCCATTCTCCTCCACCTTGATCGCCTCGGGCCTTACAGTCTCCTCGAAGAACTTGCGCACGGCCGTCTGGAACGCGCGGTGGTTGTCCGTGTAGTACGGGCTCTTAAAGCCCGCGGAGAGCCAGGTGGGTTCAGCGTAGGGGACTTTGGAGAGCGAGCCGGGGACGGGAGCCTTGATGCGCTCCTTCTCGCCAGAGATAGTGCCAATTTGCAGGCGAGCGTATTGGGGGCGGAGGAGGACCTCATGACGGTGCAAGCCGAAGAAGGCGTTGGTGGCGTCCTGACCGGCGATGGCGTCGGCGTACAAGACGTTGGCGCCCCCAGGGTGCAGGTCAGCAAAGCGGGAGAGGTCGAAGACCTTGGCGTCAATGACGACCCACTGTGAGGGAGAGGAAATGAGGGGGGGGGGGGGTCTCGCAGAAGGCTCATGATACTCACCAGGTCTCCCTCCTTGTTGTGCTACGCCGACTTTCAGCAGAATTCTTCTCAGATTACACTGAGCACGCACCTTCGCAACCTCTTCCGGCGTAAACTGCTTGGAGGCCATGGTGGTTGGAGTAAGGCTACACGAACCGGGCACTCATAAACCCCGCAAGCGCGCGAGGCTGGGGAACGCCCCATGAGAATCACATGCAAGCATCAGCTGCCCCGAGCCGACATGGACAACGGCTGCGGGGTTCGCCAATGGCGTTCCGGCGAATACAAAGGGTAGATATCTTGCTCTTGCCCAGCTCATGGAGGTCCAGGAAGAGCAGAGTCTGCCCAGATCGTTTACAGGAACGATCCCCCGTACCTCACCGCGATAAGATAATGAGCCTTTATCACCTCACGTGGCGATCGCGCCGCGCTTGCCGCACTTGGCACCATCGGCGCTGGGAACCTGCTCACGACCACCATGAGTCCCCCGTCGCCGGACGCGTTATATCACCCTATACCTCAAGCGCCTGTCGCGGCGAATCCTGTGCTACCCTCGGACCCGCGACTAGATAGCGCAGATGCCGATGAGACGGACAACATCTTGCCAGGAGAGGAACATGACCGGCGACCCGTGGTCGTCGACACCAAACTATGGTGGATCAATTGCTTACTTGGATGTGCGGTGCTGCTACCGTGGAATGGTGAGTAGGATTGAATCTGCGGTGCGAGTGAGATGACCCATGCTATTCAGCCATCATCACCGCGACGCCGTACTTCTTGTCGCGGTTAGAGGGATCACCCCTGCAGAAGACGTTCAGCTCATACCTGTCTACGTCCTTCACCGCATCCAACTTCTTCTTCCTCGCATGTGCAACTGCACGGTCAAAGAAGGTGCGTCGCCTACCCTCTCACCGAGCGCCTATTCACCTTCCATCCTTCAGACGTCGCCCTCGAGGCAGATCTTCGTCACCCTCATAGGCCTCGCTATTATGTCGGCCTTGCTGAGCATCAGCACCTTCATCCGCATCTCCCCCGGCCTCTTTTTTGCCTGCGTACTCATCAACGCAATCATCCAAGCCGGCCTCGGCTCCTTCATGCAGACCTCCGCCATCGCGGTCGCTTCCCTCTTCGGTCCCCCGGCCGTGCAGGCGATGATGGCCGGCCAGGCGGCTGTGGCGGTCGCCATCAGCTTGGTGCAAGTCGTGAGCGCGACCCTATCTGTGTGGGCGCATAGGGACTCTGTCACGACCTATGAGAGCGATGGCTCGGCGGAAGCGCGCTCTGCGTTCGTATTCTTCACACTGTCTGCTTTGTACTTGCTGCTGGTGGCCGGAGCGCATGCGTGGATGGTCGCGCAGCCGGTGTACCGCTCTGTGACCGCCGCACTGGAGCCGGCTCGCAAGTCGGACGGCGGCGCGGACGAACGGCGCGCCCTCGTGTCCAGCGGGCCTTCAGGACAGTCCGCCACCGCACAGATCTGGCGCGTCGCGAAGCGTAACGCACTCTACGAGATAGCCGTCTCGTATGTCTTTGCGGTGACTCTGGTGAGCACTTTCTCTCGCCTGTTTCTTCACCTTCCATTCGCTGATTCTCCTCTCAGTCCGTCTTCCCACCCATCACCATCTCCGTCCAGCCCGTCAACCCCTCCTTCCACCCGCTCCTCTTCAGCGCCGTGCACTTCCTCGTCTTCGGCCTCGGCGATCTCGCAGGTCGCTACCTCCTCTCCTTCCCCCGCCTCATCATCTGGGACGCGCGTCGGCTGCTCTCGCTCTCCCTCGCGCGCACCTTGTTCATCCCACTCTTCCTCTTGTGCAACGTCCAGACGCCCTCGGCTGTGTTGCCCTCCGCACCTCTAATCAACTCGGACTTCCTCTTCATGCTGCTCTTGTTTTTGTTTGCGCTTTCGAACGGCTTCGTGTCGAGCGGGTGCATGATGGCGGCGCCCTCGCTAGAGCATAATCCGCGGCTGAGGGGGAAGAAGGAGGATGTGGATGTGGCGGCGACGGTGGCGAGCTTCTGCCTGGTTGGCGGGTTGGCGATGGGGAGTATTGCGAGTTTTGTGGTGAGGGGGGCGATCTGTCAGTGTAATCCGTTTAGGGAGTAGGGCAAGATTTGGGCGGTGAAGGTGCAGATGTGGCAGTAATTTACTTGTACGAATAATGGTTCAAGCTCGATGCGGCGACAAGAAGGGGCACGGAACGAGCCAGGTGGACTGGAAAGTCTATGGATAGGCTCTTGCACTGGGGCAAGCGCGCCCATGACCACCCACAACCTCGGCTCCGGCCGAAGTACTTCTCAAACGCGCAAATACTCGTCAACAAACCCCGACCTTTGTTGATCCGTCCCTCCATCATCATTCCCATTGTCTCCTCCGTCCGGCGCTCATCTTTCGTCAATGTTTCGAGGGAGGGAGTTCCAAGAAAAGGATCGTCGCGAGAAGCGGAAGTTTGAGGAAGATCTGTGGGCTGAGGGCTGGGGTTGACCAGTGCTTCAGAGAGGGTCGGGACATTGGTCTGAGGCTCAAGCATTCGTCCCCCATCACGCTCGCGTTTGGTATCGCCTTCAACAGGGAAAGAGTCCGAGCTGCGCAGCCCGAGGACGCCGCGACGCGTCGCTTGTTGTTACTGGCACTGCCAGTGACGATCTCTTTCCTTGATTTGCGTGATGGAGGCCAGCCGATGATGGTACTCTGGTAGCGGGGTCTCGGACCTGAGAATAGGTAGGTCAGCCACCCATCTTCGTCTCGAGATGCTAACTCGATTGCCACAGGCTATTTTTGTATCGACTTGTAGACAAGCATCTCTACAAAAATTCTACTGAGTACGTTGAGGGCGTTTGTGCCTTCTCGCAGCCAAAACGGACATATTTTGGGTTCGCAACGACCAGCGATATTACGGTGGCGCGCAGCTGAAGATCGATACTTCGCATCCCTCCCATCACAGCAACCTCGTACCTTTTCTTACCTTTTTCCATCGTTTCGTAGCCCCAGCCTCACGCTGTGCTATTGTACCTATCTATGGAGCCCTTCACGCTAATTACTGATGACGACATCACGGTGCCGAACTCTGCTTCGAGCGCTCAGACGAAGACCCTTGTTGCCTCTTGCTTCGCAGCCTTGATTTTTGCGACGGAGGCGACGGAATTTCCTCGCCTCTATTTTTCACCCTCCCAAACAGCCGCGACGAATGGGGTCCTCCATTTACATCCACATCTGTCAGAGTACGTTTGGTCGCTTCAAGCTCGTGTAGAGACCGTGGGCTCATCATCGTCCAGGTACTTGCCCGTAGCCAGGCTACCTCGCTCAATGGCCAGCTCGGCAGATGCCATAGCGGGGGGTCCATCTACCGAGCCTTGTCAATGAATACTCTATGAGACACCGAGTATGCCTTTGAACACAGTCGTTCAACTCGAATACCGAGATCAGCAAAACCATGTGCCGAACTTCGCGCCATCAATGTCCAGTGCCACCGTCGCCGCGGCGCGTCCGACCTTTCGTCCTCCAGGCAGCCTTCATCGGACGGCACTGCCCGAGCTCTGTAAATGGGCTGCGAGCGCTTACGACGACTCTGCTGCGCAGCGCACAATCCGTTCACCAAGCGTCTCAGCGCCCAAACGACGCGTGCCATCTCCTGTCACGACGCAACCTGCGCCATGCTGAATCGCTCCACACCGCAACTGCCTTCTATGACCGTGGGCACCCTCCTTCTCGAGTACAAAAGGCCCGCGGGGCGTCCTCCTCAACCATCAGTGAACGTTTCCTCCCTTTCCTCTTCAGTCCTTTCCCTTTGTACCCCGTTCGTCTACGCCTTCGTCCTTTGTCATGGCCCGCTTCTCTTTTGTGTTTGCCTCTTTGGCTCTTGCTCTCCTCGCTAGCGCGACCCCCATGCCGGAGCGCCGCCTTGTCGGTATCCCGCATGAGGCCCGCAAGCTCGCCCTCGACGAGTTCACGAAGCGCGTCATTGCGTTCGACGCTGCCGGCAACAACCTTGGCTTCATTGAGCACGGGACCATCCAGCCGACCAAGCGCGATGGCTCCTGCAGCTCGCTCAGCGCTGACGATGCCCAGAAGCGTGAGTGACTCATTGATACGCCGAAAGATCACATTGACTGACATGTCACCAGTTCCTGGCTGGGACTCCTTGAACCAGAAGGCGAAAGACAACTGGGGCGATGGCTCCCGCAAGATCGTCACGAACGACGAGGACGTGAGTATCATTTGTCTTGCATGCGTCACTGCGATCTAATGAGCTTCCAGTACCCCACCCAGCCGGCCCAGGTCTGCGCCAAGGACGCCGGCGACATCGCCATTGACGGCGACCCGTCGTGCACGAAGCAGACCCAGACGCTCGACACCACCGTGACGGGCACCAACGGCACCGCAACCGTCAGCCAGACGACCGGCACCTCGTTCTCCTCGCAGCAGACCACCAGCCAGGAGTCCTCGATCTCGGTCGGCGAGACCGTCGAGGTCAAGGTCGGCATCCCGGAGGTCGCGGACGTCACTTCGTCCACCTCGCTCTCGACGACCTTCACCAACACGCTGTCCAAGTCGTAAGTGATATCCAGTATGCGGATGATAGCAAAGTGCTGATGGTCTTCACAGGACGACCACCGAGTCGAACCAGCAGACCACGCAGACCGTCGCCATCGCTGTCAAGGACGGCGCGACCTGCAAGGTCACCTTTGAGGAGACCTCCTGCACGACCAAGGGCTCTGGCCAGGTTCCCTTCACCGCCACCGGCTGGGTCTGGTTCGAGTACGACGACAAGACTGAGGGCCACTACAAGTGTGAGTCGCTCTCCATCCATACTCGCAGACCATGACTGATATTTCCCCAGGGGCGCTCAACATGGACGACAACCTCTCCGAGGAGGACCGCTCGTCGTACATGAAGTTCGACGCCGTCGTCAGCACCGACACCAAGGGCAACTACCAGGCCGCGTGCTAAGCGTCTCGCCTCGCGCCACCTCTCGTACGCAGCAACGAATCGACGACCACATCAGGAAACGGACTCAACGCCGCAACGCTCACTGTACCACGCACACTATTTACTATTTACACCTAACTTATGAGCGGGCTACCCTGTAGTTTCTGCCATCATTCATTCACTTTATCTATATGCAGTGCACCGTCGTGTGTACTGCAAATTCATTGATCAAAAGACGCTTGCATGGAAGGAAAAGCATCGCAAAACATAAGTACAGTCGGGTGAGCTCGCCGTTCCTATTCGTCCTCTATCTTGGTACCAAGCGCAACGGGAGGAGCCTTAGGAGGTCCTGCGTACGGTCGGCCCTTTCCCGAATACTGCAGAAGGAAATCAGTAGGGAACGATAGGGTATGTGCCAGACCTTACATGGAACTCCGTCTGGCGACACCTGGTGAGTATAATCCTCGGCGATTCAGAGAAAGCGAAGTCACGTACCTCTTTGGCTTTTCCATCGGGGTAACGACTGACGACGCGAACCTCTACACCAGCTTCATACCAGTGGTGCATGTAATGCCTCTTGACAGCTATCAAGAAAGGAATCTTGAGCTTAGGCCACGCTGCGTTCTTGAAGTCTCTATGGAACTCCACACTTGCGCTCTCCCGCAGCTGCTCCAGCGTGATGACACGTCGACACTGTGGGACGGGGCAGTGCCAGCGGTTGCCTGTCGGTAAGTCGGGCTGGGCGAGTGTCTTGGGATGGATGCGAGAGGAGAGGTCGTCGTCGGGAAGGTAGTTGTCGTTGCAGTCGCTGTCATCGTCGTCCCCGCTGGACTGTTCGTCGTAATTGTCGTCATAGTGGAATGGCGCGCCTTCCAGCCTGTGGGCA
Source organism: Pleurotus ostreatus/Saccharomyces cerevisiae fusant (assembly GCA_024196135.1). Taxonomy (NCBI): domain Eukaryota; kingdom Fungi; species Pleurotus ostreatus/Saccharomyces cerevisiae fusant. The sequence continues at coordinate 120,185 of JAMQCK010000015.1, read as the reverse complement.
CGAGGCGGCCCGTTGCGCTTCGTAGGCTCCCTTGGCTGGCACACAGTAAGTGCCACGCTGTGGAATAAAATGAACCCAACATACCTTCCGCGCCAGCGCTTTCCCTAGTTCTTCTTCCCAATAGCCCTGAGTTTCACCATATCTCGCCAGATAGCGCGCATCGTCTTCGGTGGAGCCCTCACTTTCATCTTCTCTCTGAAGGAATGGGCCCCATCCCAGCCCTTCCGGCGTCCTGCGCTGCGTACGGACCCTGCGGCAGAATTTCAACCATTTGGGAATGTCGAGGAATTTGCCCGAGGTTCCCTTCCATGAGTCAATAGCCTGCGCAAGGAGCCAGTCCGCCTGCAGCCCGAGCATGACCTTAATCTCCACGTCGGGTATGTACCGATGTCGGCCAGGCTTGGGTGCATTTGGTGGCGCGTCCTCGTCGAGCGAGGCACGAAAGAGGTAAGATTCCGGGTCCGGGTCGTCGAGCATCTCTTTGTACTTGCGTATGAAGTACTTGATGTCGCGGTCTTCGACGGGGGTTTCGGGGTCAGTCTCCTTCATGTGAATTAAGAGAGCGAGAGCGCGGTATCGCTCGAAGAAGTTGCGGCTGAGGGCGTACGTCTGGATATGCAGATTCTCGACGATGAAGGGTTTGTTGATGATGCTGACAGCGCGGTGAGATTCCAATGAATAACTGTACGCAAAACGAGAACATTACCTGCCATTCTTGCTCGTCCAATGAATCCTCAGCTCACTGTCTTCCTGCTTCGTAGCTGCGCGCCAGTCAGACATTTGCCCTGGCAGCATTGCGCCTCAAGACTCACAATTCATAAATCTCGCTGGAAGATGACCCAAGGTGAAGCGAACGCGCAGTTTGACCTTCTGCTTGCTGCGATAAATCGAGTCAAGGTCAAGTCTTGGGTCACGCCCCGTGCAGTCCTCCTGTATCCTCTTCTTTCCTGAGCGAGTAAACCAAGAGAGGTCCTCGACCTCAAGGATAGCACTGGCAGTAATGGGTTTGTTGGTATCCCAGCCCTCTGGCGGTCTGGGGATAAACTCGGTCTCGTCGAGTCTATGAACGGGGCAGTTTTTTTAGTTGTTGCCTCCAAAATCAGATGTTGACCACATTCATGCGATGCCGACGCGCAAACGACCTCCACGCCCAAAGCGCACATCTCCACCCATCGACAACCCAAAACAAGACAAAACACTCACCCAGTGACCTTGCCATCGCGCTTCATCTTGAAATGAGTAATGGGCGTTGATGATGGGATGGCGGCCCCGTCCACCACATCGTCAAGATTGTACGGCCCGAAGGGCTTTTCGAGGGCGGCACGCAGAGACATGAGGTGCTTCTACAGTCGCAGGTCTGAAGTTCTGCGACGGGAGCAAGCCTGACGGAGATGAGGCTCGAGTTCTTCTTTCTGAGATCTGCCTCGTCACAACAGTCACAAATGGGAAGCAGGATTGCCAGACGGGCGATGGGACGCGTTTGCCAAGTTCGGCACCGTCGCGCTCAACCTTTCAGGAGTCGCTTTTCCCACGTTCCTTCCGCCCATTCTTTAGCATCAGGTTCAACGAGTAAACGAAATTCGAGCATGCAAACTCTGTTAGAATAAAACGCAACGTCGCGCGGGTCGTATAATACTATACAACTGTGACTGTGTCACAATAACGGGTATACAACTGCAAAATTTACAGTAATAAATACAGCATAGCAATAATAAATATGCGGGCAGAGCGAGACGAGTGATTGGTAGACGGTGAAGAGAGTCCCGAGGGTGGGTGAGGAGAGTTTCGATGGTTATCGAGAGGGTGGCGAATGGGAAGAAGTTGGTAGGTGGGGAGGGGAATTACGGAGGGGTATAAGTAAGGACTGGGAGCGTTACTTGCTCATTAGTGGTACAGCGGAAGAGAGCGAGGGGGTCCACCAGATGAGAGGAGCGCGCTAGTGCAGGCTCATCTTCCACAGGCCGCCGGTGTCGCGGATGCAGTACAGCCTGGCCTCCGTCCAGTCGAAGGGGACAGGATGTTTCTTTATGACAAATGAGTCGATTATCCACACAGTTCGGCTGCGAAGAAAGCACACCTGGAAGTAGAGCTTGCACGACTCTCCCAGAGACCTGGCGAGCTTGCGCAAGTTCAAGTTACCCTCCGAGTTCACACGGAACTCGACGCGGTACTTCTCAGAAGGATACCCAGGCCACTTGAGGGAAAGTTTAGTCTCTTCACACTGGCAGCAACCAAAATACCCCCACTCACCTCAATCTGTATATCCCGCAACGTATTCGAGTACACCCGATACGTGTACTTCCCCGACACCCGGAAGTCATCGCGTATGATGTCGCGCAGGCAGATGCCGCTCTCCTCCGCGTGCTTCACGCGGAACTTGATCGTGTTGCTGAACATGCCGGGCGCGATGTACGTGGCCTCGGGGTACGCGAAGGTCACGGCGCTCGCGGAGCGGCGGTGACCGCGGGTGGTTGGGTGCGCGGAGGACGAGCGGCCGCGGAGGGCGGAGGAGGTGCGATGGGGGTGCGCGGAAGACGAGCGGCCGCGATGGGCTGATGAGGAACGGCCTCGGTGAGCTGAGGACGAACGACCACGGTGGGTCGAGGGTGGACGGCCTTGATGCGCGGACGAGGAACGCCGGCCGCGATGGTATGTTGGCGAGCCTTGGAACGCTGGCGGTGGACCTTGGAACACCGACGACGAGCGACGACCGCGACGGTAGTCGGCGCCCTCATACCCGCTATCACGCGCGATAGCGAAGTCATCTAGGGCTGCGCCAGAAGACGCGTGAGCACAACGTGTCGTAGAAGGAGGGCGCGGTGGTGGGCGTGTGGTAGAACGAGGGATGAGAAGGGTGACGGGAGAGTGGTGGGAAGCAGGTATGATAGAAAGGGTACAGAGAAACACTCACACATGCCACGGGAATGCCTCGGGGTAGCTGGGTAGACGCCGGGGGTGGTCGGATAGCCGCTGGGAGTGGCTGGGTAGACGCCAGGGGTGGATGGGTAGGCGCCGACGGGCGTGGTCGGGTAGGCGCTGGGAGTGGGCGGGAAGGGCGTCGGCGGATATGCGCCGTCGAAGGGAGAGAAGACCGGGCCCATGGGAACGACGGGAGGAGCGGGTGCAAAACCTCCCACAGCTGGTGAGAAAGCCCCGCCAGCGGGGGTCGTGAAGGAGTGCGAGCGCCTGCGCGCTGTACCGGCAGGGATCACAGGCGGCTCTGAGTACGCGGGGGAGAAGCCACCCCGACCAGGCGCGAGGTCGCTAGCCTGAGAGTACGGGCTATAATCTGCGAACGTGGTCAGTACATGGGGTTCGTGGTCTATGCGGAAGGTTCGCGTGAGCGACCGGACGGTCCGCGCGAGTAGCGAGGGGGCAGCCCTCGTGAGTAGCGGGAGGGGGCACGCAGCGTCCATGGCGGAACGGACCGCGCTAGTGGCGGGGGCAGGCAGCCCTAGCAAGTGACAGGACCGGCACTCACCGAACGATTTGTTGGACACCATGCCGGGCGAGGCGCGCGGGTGGCCGAACTGGAAGCTGTCCAGCTGTCGGTGGTCGGGATAGTACGGCGTGCCGACGCGGTGGCGGGGGGTACCATGGACGGGCATGTGCGGTGTACCGTGGACAGGCAAGTGAGGGGTGCGTGGTGTACCATGCACAGGCATGCGCGGAGTACCAAGCACAGGCTGAGGCGTGCCCGCTGCGTAGCTAGGACCCGCGAAGCCAGTATTATCGCCCGTCCACGAGCGGCGCGCGTGTGCTTTCATGTTCATCGGACTCCTCGGGTAGTTCATAGTGGCAAGTGAAGTGAAGAAGTCGGAGTGAGGCAAAGCAGTCGTGAGTGAACCTTCGATAACGGGTGGCGTGAGTGGTATACAGTGGGGCGCGAGATATGGTGGGGTGCAAGGGGAAGAAGAAACAGATTGGGCCAAAGCAGAAGTCGGGTGGCCTTTTAAGGGTGGTCAAACAATAGGCGCATGTTGGGCACCTCATGCCAGAGTCGTGTATCATGGATATGAATGCCACTGACGATGCATTCAGTGTCTGTGTTCTGAAAGGGTCTTCCGCGTTCACACGTGCTATTCATTCGCTGGTCTGGTCGTCCCCCAAATGAGTTAGTCCTTTGTGCCCCGCGCGCCGGAGATAGTTGATCGACCACAGAAGCAGCGTCAAGGCCAGCGCGAGTACGTAACGGCCACAAAAGCAGGTGCAAGCGCAACAATCGATCGACCATGTTAGGCAGTGCGTAGCCAAGAGCTGCGTTCTTGTGAGAGATGCACGGACTTCTTGCATGCTACGCTGCAGCTTCGGAACGGGTCTTCGCCACCTTCGCGACCGGCGGTGTAGTGCGTCGACCATCCTGCGCGTGTATAACGCGTGTAGGAAGACCTGCGCTTCCTCACAATCACATTGTTAGATTCGCAGTCACTGCGTGCGTTGATCATCTTTCAGGGCGCAGCTGGCGTCGCAGAGAAGAAAGGGCCGGCCGGGGGCTGTCGCACGACGCCGAGAAAGGCAACCCAGTCATGATGAGCGCAAGAGCCAACCTCGTGTGTGCATTTGTTTGCCAACGGATCAATTGATCTCGGAACGGAGAGAAGCAACGCGGTCACGCGCCCTGATGCATCCGGAGGGTCATTGTATTTCTGCCTCTGTCTCTTCCTCCTCCCCCTTCCATGTAGACCATGTATATCTGTAGCTCACCCTCAGATACTAATATCTCGTACTCTTCCAAACCTTCGGAAGACATCTACCTTTTTCCCGCTTCGCTAGAGGGTCTTTGACGCGCATATACCCAGCTTTGACGCGTTTGAGGGCCTTAGTCCCGACGTAATCCTCCTCACCACGTCGGTGGTGCGTCTTTGCTTTAATTTTTACATGAACGTAGCTCGCTTACGCTCATGACAATATAGGTATGTTGTCGCCGTCGGTTCATTTGGGGTCCCCACTCATGCCACTATGACTATACAATAACCTTTGAAGCTTCGGGTACGACTTGAAAGGAGCTAGAGGATCGATTTGACGCGCGGCGCTCTCCTGATGTGTAAATAACGATTCAAGACTGGTTTATGAAGATCGGGAATCCTTCGTATTTTGTGGCAACGCTGGGCCTCGGTAGGGCGATATAGCGGTCATGAAGTTGGCGCTTGCAACAAGTGAGGAATCAGTATCCAGGCCGAACACAGTGCGTTTTCGCTTGCGACTCAAATTTCCGTCTGATTCGATTCTGACCGGACCAGTAACTCGCACTCGAGACACGCCTCGATGGGTACCGGACTCAGTGGTGTAGAACAGTGCAGAACGCAGTGGCGCGCTGTACTCAATTGCGGCAGTAGGGAACCCTGAAAGGTTAGAGGTCCATCAATCACCTTCATGGCCAGTTCCTGGCCGTTGCTATGGCAATATTCACTTCAATAGACGCGCCAAGGCGAAACACGATCACGTGTCAAAGTTCGACTTTGGCGGCAGCTCAAGCAAGACCAGAAGACGCACAGGCTCGCCCGAGAATATTAGGCCGCGGAGGTCTGAGCCTTCAGTCGATTCGAATGCTACAACGCCTATAGCGAATAAAGAAGCTAACATACAGCGGATAGTACAAGTGTGACTATTTTACATAGTGAAGTGGCAATTACCCCAAAGTTCGTATCGAGAATTACTCTAGGTCCATCCTGCTAACATAGACCGAAGGCGTACTATAGGATCGTGCTTCTAGACGGATCATTCGTCGACTAGGCTGCCTTAAGCAGCGCTGGCGCTCGGTGGCGGATCGCCAGCTCTCGCAGAGTGGACTTGGGCAAGTCTGGCCTCCCTTTCGCGCTGTGATGACAATTTTAGCGAAGGCGGGAGCGAAAAGGAGGCGGGTACGTACATGGTGCTGGTCAGCGGTTGCGAGGACCTGATCCGTCTCCGCCTTCTTGCTCTCGAGCTTGTGATGCAGAGTCTCTTCGCGCTGCTGCTTGATCTAAGAGGGGGAGGTCAACCGCTACATTAGCCCACCACTATTGAGTCGCACATACTTTCAGCTCCTGCTGCGCCTTGTTGACGTTGTTGACAGCGACGTCGTGCTGGTGTTTGGCTTTCGCAATGGCCTTCTCCGCGGCGGTCTCCTTCTTCTCCGTCTTGGCGAGCGTGTGGCTCGCCTTATCCGAAGTCTACGGCGGGACGATCAGTCGCGCGCGCAGCAGGAACTAGCATTGCGAATACCTTGGAAGATTTGGTCACTTCTTTCTCAAGGTGAGCGAGATCCTTCATCGCGTGCTTGACCGCCTTTTGCTCGGACTTCTCGTTTTTCTCGACATCCTTCTCAATCTGCTTGAGCACGTCCGCAGGGGTCGTAGAGCTAATGGGCTGCGATGCCGACATGGTTATGGTGAGTTCTGAGAACGTTCTTGCCGCCACCGGGGCCTAACGCGCATATTATAGGGGTCGAGCGCAGTCAGTGAGGTCATCGTCGAGCGGAGCGCAACATATCGAGATGCTTGTCGGCGGAGCGTATGTCGCGGATGGCAGCAAGCATAATGGAGCGCGGAAAGGGGCGCTAAACAGGGCAAGACAGGCAAAAGTGCGAGCATGCGATCCAGTGCACCCCATTTGTAATTCCAGGGTGAGCGTTGACGACTCCCGGCGAGGGACCCCGTGGAATAATTGTTCGTAACTTGATCCCCAGTTCTGAAGAGCAGCGCGCGAAAGTCGACTCTTGACGCCGACGGTCATCTCGAGCAAGTCGCAGTCCGGTCAGGGTCTCGCATGATGGCCAAAAGCAACGAGGATCGGCTGACTCCCGGCGAACCGCGGGATGATTTCTTTTCCACGAGTGCGGAGGATCTCCAGAACCAGCGGGACGCTTGTCCTTCGCCACCATATCGACAGGCGCCTTCTTCTTCTAATCTTCGCCTCGAGGACTTTGGCGACCTCCCTCCCTCCCCCGCGTACCACAGCCGGGTGAACATGCTCTCCGACGAGCACCTCGACGAAAAGGCTGCGGCCGCGGCGCGCGAGAAGCGGCCAGAGCACGATCGCAGCAAGCCCAGTGTGCACTACCTCAACGAGGTCTCCGCGCCCGAGTACCACGACAAGCAGTTCGACGCGGAGACCTCGTCCATCGCGACGACCGATGACGAGGAGGAGATGTACGACTGGTCGGACGACGATGGGCTGGAGGAGGAGGAGCACAAGTACGAGGAGCAGATGGGCTTCCACCGCAAGCGCACGGGCTGGGGTTTCAAGCGGTGCGCTACTCCGTCACAGATGGCAAACGTGTTCACTGACAAGCTCGCCGCAGCATCATGACGGTGCTCTTCTCGACGCTGATTGGGTCCACCTTCCTTGCCGGCCTCCTCGTCACCCCCGCGCTCCTCATCCACTTCTACTGGTACAAGAAGGACCCGTCCGACGACCGCCGCTACGTCAAGGACAACGTGCAGGCCTGGCTCTTCTGGGCCGCAGCCAACATCCTCATCTCGTGGTACTTGGCGATGATCGTGGACGTGATACCCATCATCGCCACGTTCTTCATCTCCCTCGTCTGGGGGCACGTCAGCGAGTACATCAAGTCCCGCATCGAGCTCTATGTGTCCGTCAAGAACACGTTCAAGCCGCTGCTGTACGCCGCGAGCGGCTGGGCGAGCTGGGTCATCATCTTCGCCCACATCTTTAAGTTGTACGACACCAACGACGAGGAGACGAGCCAGGCGGCCTATCTGGACAGGGTAAGTCCGCTCAGGCCTGACTACCGCATCACGCTCACCCGTCGCAGGTCTATCAAGTCATCGAATTCCTATTCTTCTTCGCCCTGGTCGTGTGCCTGCAGAAGATGCTGTCCCACGCCATCGCATTCGCCTTCCACCGCACCGCATTCAAGGAGCGTATTGAGGAGGTGGCTCAGGCACTGCGCGTCATCGAGCGCCTCCGCGACTATCATCCCAAGAACCGCTCCCGCTCGTCGGGGTTTAACAAGTTTGGCTTCAACACTCCGACGCTCGAAAAGACAGGCTTCGAGTTCGGTGTCAAGAAGCGCCGCGAGCAGCGCAACAGCCGCGAGGTCGACACGGACGACGGCCATGACGCGGACGGCGAGGACGACAAGGACCGCACGCTCGTTGACAAGAAGGCCAAGGACCATAAGAAGAAGAGCGCGAGCTTCTTCAACCGCGCGGGCTCTTCGCAGCAGGCTGACGTGGACATCGAGCTTATGGGTAGCTCGTCGCGCCCGATGACACCTGCGTCGACGAACACGCCCTCGCCGCATCGCTACCCGCCCACCGGCACTGGCCGCCCTGGCGACGAGACGCCGGAGGTGCTCATGCAGGCTGCGAAGGCGCTCAAGACGGCTGTTTTGCACGACGCGCGCAACATCAAAGGCGAGCAGAGCGACAACGGGCTCAGCTGGAACGTCAACAGCACGAGCGAGGCCAAGGTATGCTTCCGCCATCCCGGTCTGCAGTGCCCGCTAACGCATGTCCCAGCGCCTTGCCCGTTCCTTGTACTTCCGCCTCAAGCACCCGAAGCGCTCGTACCTGCTGCCCGAGGACTTCAACCCGGCTTTCTCCTCGCCCGAAGAGGCGCAGAAGGCGTTCCGCGTATTCGACAAGGACAACAACGGCGATCTTTCGCGCGCGGAGATCAAGCAGACGCTCGTCAAGGTCTACAAGGAGCGCCGCTTCCTCTCGCGTTCTATGCGCGACGTAGGCTCCGCGTTGAAGACCCTTGACAAGATCCTCCTCTTCTTCGCCTTCGTCGTGCTCTTCTTCATCTCGCTCAGCGTTTTCGGCGTCGACATCGGCTCAAGCTTGTCATCTGTCTACACCATCGGTATCGCGGCCAGCTTCATCTTCAAGTCGACGGCGAGTAACGCGTTCGACGCGATCATGTTCTTGTTCGTGACGCACCCGTATGACACCGGCGACATGGTGTTCATTGATCGTGAGTCTGATTGACGTCGGTTACTCAGCGTTTACTCACCGACTTTGCAGAGGATATCCTGTTCGTGAAGAAGATGGGTCTCTTCGCGACGCTCTTCACGCGCGCCGACGGCACGGAGACGTACTACTTCAACAGCATTTTGTCGACGAAGTTCATGTGAGTCTGCATCGTCGTCGTCGCGTTACATCCAGCTCACCTTTTCCCAGTACCAACGTCCGCCGCAGCGCCAACATGTTTGAGAACCTCGAGATGCAGGTCGCCTGGGACACGCCGCTCTCCAAGCTCGACGAGCTGGAGAAGCTGCTCAACCAATGGCTTGCGACCGAGGAGAACCGCTGGTTCGAGCCCAACACCATGGTCGTTCTCCAGCACTTCAACTACCAGCGCTGGATCGAGATCACCATCGGTATCGGCCACAATGGCACCTGGCAAGACTGGGGTCTGCGTCTCGCGCGCAAGACGGCGTTCCACGCGGCGGTGCAGTACTTCTGCAACCAGCTGGACATATCGTGCTACAACGCGACGTTGCCGATTGTCTACGCGGACCCCGTTACGCACCAGTATGTGCCCGAGGCCCCCGCTGGTGGTGACGACGAGGACCAGGAGGAGCAGCCGCAAACGGAGATGCAGCGCCAGCAATCGGAGGTCAAGACCATGCTCGGCTTCCGTCCGCCAGAGGCCGTGCGCAAGAGCCACTTGTTGCGTGCTCGCAAGAGCAGTCGCAAGGGCGCGACGCGCGGTGTCACGGCGACGTAGACCCTCCATCGCGACGTATGCTATGGACTGCGAAACGTATCGTCAGTTTCTTTTTGCATAATATCCCCCATATCCAATATCCCCTGCTATCCATGTTATACTCACCTGTCTAAACGACTGTTGCACGAACTGATTATTCTCCGCAATGTAGCGCGGGATAGATGCCCGCGCCTATATCTTTACACAACTTACTTCTGCTCGCTGGCGTAGATATAGGTGATCTAATTAAATCAATGAAGTCTATAGGTTGGAGAGTCAAATCGACGTGACAGCAAGCGAAAGTTTGTTAGAGACAAAGTGCACAGAGTGGGGCATGGGTAATATGAGTGCTTGTGGAGCACTACTGGGCAGAGCCAGCCTCCCTGAAGAATCGGGCCTTTACCTGTCGGCATGGGGGCCTCGGAGCATCATTCCGAGGCAATCCCGAGCTTTTCAGCTGGCAGAAAGCAAGCGGAAAGTCGTCAGAACTTCCAGAGGTCTTGGATGGCAGCGCCACCAAAGCTCTCTCGTGCGCTCCCTAGGGGCGATTGTCTCCAATAACCTTTCCCCTGCTGGAATGCGAGTGACAGAAAATGTTTGGTATGGTTTGCTTCCGCGAAGGGTTAGATTCCGCTGATACCATCAGCGTGACGAACTGTGACCATTCCTCGTGTGCGCCGGGACCTCCCAAGTTCCTGCTCTGTTCTTCCCTCCTACTCATTCCTCGTCACATCATGCATCCGCGCCGCAAGATAGCTCTTACTCTCCACCAGTCGGGATCCCTCACCGACGTGACGATGCACACGGCGTCCGATCTTCAATCCGACGTGGAAACGTCTGCGCGCTTAGGATGTGCGTACATTTCCTACCGATGTTACACCTCGCTTGCTGATCGCGCTCATCAAGCAGTCTCTACCGACTACGATTCTGCGCAGCCTCAGCCCCAGGCCTCGGACTCGGAGGCTATCGCCGAGCCTGAAGCCCCTCAGGCTGTCGAACAGCCGAGTCGTCGTCGCCCGGTCCTCAAGGCCGGCCGTCGCGAGAACCTGAGAGGCAAACTTGTCAGACTCATGCAGATGCCGGTGGAGATGGTGTACGAGGTGAGCCTCATCACCTCGCACCTTGCCTCTGAGTCGGCTCAGTAATACACAACAGGTCTTCCAGCACCTCAATCCCCCAGATCTTCTGAACGTCGCTCGTGCCAACAAGGGGATGCGGAACATTCTCTTGAACCCAAATGCTCAGTTCGTCTGGACAGAGGCCAGGAAACACGTTCAAGCCCCTCCGCCTCCAGCCGGCCGCCCCGAGCACCGATGGGCGAGCCTGTTGTTTGAGAAGCAGAAATGTCGGGTGCGTAAATATCCCGTCAATCATACGAGTACGAGCTGATTGAAACGTCCAGTTTTGCAACCACTCAGGGGTCTCGCATATGGACTGGCTCCTCTTGGTGCGCATCTGCTACAAATGTCAGAAAACCAAGTAGGTGGTTCCACGTCCCAGCACTCTCGCATCCACTGACGAGAGCAGTCTCATTAAGGAGAGCAGGTTCGCAAAGGAGTTCCCCAGGCAGGATCCATCCGTGCTCGATTTGATCCTCTTCACCGACGGTATACTCCAACTTTCTGCGTCGTCATCAACCCTGATATATCTACAGAGCGGATGACCTCGCGCGGCGTTCACAATTTCTACCTGCGCTCTGATATCGTGCGCATGCTCGCGCAGGTCGCCTCCCACCAAAAACGGATCGAGAAGCACGAGGCTGGCGCGGAGGAAGAGTATGAGCAGTTCCGGCAGCGCCGCCTTGAATTTGTGGAGGCGGTTGAGCAGGTATGCCGCGCTCTCCCTGCCCAGGGCATCCGTTGACCTTGCGCATATGCGATCTAGCATTCTGACGAGTACGTCTTCTGGGAGGGCTATTACCGTTCTGTGTCCTTCTCAGAGGGCCAACGACTGGCTGATGAACGGAGGGCTGCGTGAGTGTGTGCGGCAGGCGCCTGATCTGCGTATTGACCCATAACATAGCATCAAGGAGCAGCTACTGTTCCTAGGTCATGATGAGCGAGACGTAGAAGCAGCACTTAATAACTCGAAGATGAACATCGACAAGAAGGAGCTGACAGAAGCGGGTGAGCGACGACGGCCCTTCACTCCGCCCTCGTACTTAACTCTTGCGTAGCCTGGGGCCGCATTCGCGTGAAGTGGGAAGAAGAGGTTCGCCGTAAACGCTCAATTCGGGAAGAGATGGAACACCTGCGACCCGAGCGCGAGCGCCTGGTCACCCAAGTCTACTACGCGAAGTACTGGAAGGCGGACCCACCCATCCAGTGGAACGACTATCATCATCTGGCGCTGCCTCTGCCATACGAGATCTTCCAGATCTCTTTGATCGAAATGCTCATCGAAGCCAATGTCGACAAGGTCGTCACGCCGCACCAGGTCATGGTCGCCCTGCAGCATAGCGCCACGCAGATCGAGGAGTTGCGCGCGAAGCACCTTGATTTCCTTGTCAAGCTTTCCGGGCGCATTCGCGAAGGCATAGCACAGGCCGGGCTGCTGTCCCAAGCCCAGCTCGACTCGCTGGTTTCCCCAGCCCAGATACTTGGCTTGATGATCGCGCAGTGCGATTACAAGATACTCGCTCCTTTGGAGGCGGCACACGAGATGGGCATGGGACTCCGGCAGTTCCTCACGTTCTGGCGCTTTCATCCGAACCGCGCACACTTTCCTCCCGCGATTCTACGCTGGGAAGCGTTGTCCCACATAACCTTCAACAAGAAACGCTCCGTCGTGGTGGCGTCTCTGCTGGACGCTGCGAAGGCTCCAAGGACGAGCGCATTGAATGATATAGCGCTCGGTCCGCGTTTTTACTGCCTGCGGAGCCCGATTAACGAGGGACCCCGCTCGCGGTATAAAGTGGCATTTACCTGGCGACATGCTGTGCGTGTTCATAATCTTGGACAAAGGGTAGGAATTACTGACGCATACCTTAGATGATGCACTTCATGAATTGTCACGCTGACTTGGAAGCCGATTCGGGCTCATGGCATGCGCTTTCGTCGGAAGACACTCGCAAAGTCTATACACTGGAAGGCCCTGTTGGTATCAGAGCGAAGTGTTGGTCCTGCGCGCACTGTTCTGCGCACTGGCAGAACCTGAAGTCCTATCCGGAGGTGCAAGCCCATTTCCAAGCAGAGTAGGTTGACACCATTCAATGATGCGATACCATCTAACAGGACAATACTCACAGACATGGCGATAAAGAATGGACGCAAAGAGATGCTGTGTTTCTGCCTGTTGAGCCACTCCCCTACAAGCCCGTGCTTTGCTTTGAGACTCACTTCAAGTTGCCTACCCACTGGCGGCCGTAGTCGGCTACCGCCTTCCCTCTGCTCGCGGTAACTCTGGTACAGCAAGTCCCATGCACGTTCTGTCCTTACAATGTAATGTATGATGGATGTAACAATGATCAATTTGCTCCCCATGCGAAACTGGAGGTCGCCGAATCGAACAAGGAGCAACGCGATCAGCTTTGTTTGTGCGCGCTTGTCGGACCCGGGCACGTGCGCTCTCCCGTTCGGGTCACGGCACGTCGCGTTCGGATTTGCTGTTGGCGCTTCTTGTCCGTCACCACCATCTCCCCGCCTCCGCGCGCCGCCCTCCTCCGCGAAAAATGGCTCCCTGTTGCGAGCCTCTATGCCACTTTGCCGACAGGTGCGTATCCGATGTCTCCGACGCGCGCGGTGGCGCGTATGTTCGAATTGGACTCTGATCGCACGCGACCCCACAGGCTGTATTTCACGACATTCGCGAATCCTGTACCCCACCCCGATACTCTCAATGACGAGCTCGCCGAGACAGGCTACAAACCACGCGTACGCGCGCGTCCAAGAGGCGGACCGAGCGCTTCGCCCGACGAGGGCGCGCTATACTACTACTTTACCCTCGACGACCAACTGCTCTACCTCTCCTTCTTCCAAGACTGGGGCCCGCTCAACATGGCGATGGTGTACAAGGCGTGCATCTTGATCCACGAGCTGCTGGAGGTGCGTCGCCACCGTACCTCATGCCACTCACGTGCTTACAATCGGTCCCGCATAGGAGGAGACACTACGGTCATATCGACTCGTACTATACGCCTCGAACGACCCCAGGAGAAAGGCGAATGCCGCGCTGATTATGGCGCTCTATGTGGTGCGTGTCAATATCCCTCCCGATCACGCGCCGTTACTGACCTACTGCTGTAGTTGATAGTGTTACGACGCGCGCCATGGGAAGCCTTCCACCCCATTGCTGAAATGGAGTTTATGCCCTTTCGCGACGCAGGCCGCGGACCCTCGGACTTCAATCTCAGCATACAAGACTGCCTCTGGGGCGTCTGGAAAGCACAACAGAACGGTCTATGCGACATGAACGAATTTGACGTTGAAGACTATGAATATTACGAGAAGGTGGAGAACGGCGACTGGAACTGGATAACACCAAAATTCATCGCATTCGCATCACCAGTCGAGACGAATTGGCTGAAGAACCAGAAGGAGGCGAGAGAGAGCCTATCGCATTCGACGTCGTCAAGCTCGGGCTCCAACCTCGCTCTGCAGAGAAGATTACCAGCACCGTTCCAGAACTGCCTCGACTACTTCGAGAAGCGGGGCGTGAAGCTGGTGGTCAGGTTAAACACCGAACTATACGACCGCAATCACTTCCTCGACAGAGGGATCGACCACATGGAGCTGTATTTCGACGACGGTACCAATCCCACAGACGAGATAGTACGAGAGTTCCTGGATACCTCGGACCGCATCATTGAGAACGGAGGTGTTGTCGCAGTGCACGTGAGTAGTATTGTCGTTATCTCACCCCATTCTCTATGCTTACGATGCGTGATTGCAGTGTAAAGCAGGCTTGGGTCGTACCGGTACGCTCATCGGCGCGTACATGATCTGGAAATACGGCTTCACCGCGAACGAGGCTATCGCCTTCATGCGCATAGTGCGGCCTGGCAGTGTCGTCGGTCCACAACAGCAGTACATGTACCTCAAGCAGTTGGAGTGGTCGAAGTGGGCAGCAGTGGATGAAATGAAGAAGCAGACTGCGTTGGCGAAGGCAGCGGCTGCGGCGGTTGTCGCGCCTGCTACGCCGCCTGCTGAGCCGATGGACATGGACGAGGAACGCACAGGCATGACGACGCCGACAGGCCAGACTGCGTCGCCCGATGTTGTGCTTCCGCCAGTGACGCCCAGTCGACACGTCGCTGCCGCAGCTGCGAAGGCGAAGGCCATCGCGCCCCCTGGTCAGCCGCGGAAGACGCCCACGGCGAAACGTGTCGCGCCGATCTCAGATGACGAGGACACGAGCGACGTCTTGCCTGCTCTCAACCTCAACCCGGTCGGCACTCGCAGAGTATCTCGCAACTCAAGAGCTGTAGCCGCGTCTCGCACCGCCGCATCAGAGCAACGGCCGACACGGGTTACTCGCTCGAAGACAAACGCGACGACGCTCAAGGACACCGGGGGTTCCAACACCACCATCGCGTCACCCACGAAGGGCCAGGGTCCCAACAAGATCCCCCGCCTCGCCTCCACGCGCACCACCGCAGCCGCAAAGACCGCCATCGCCGCCGCGCGCGGACACTCCAAGACCGCCTCCCAATCCGCCGCGAAGGACCCTAGCACGACCTCCACCACCTCCACGCGGGTAACCCGCCAGCGCGCCGCACCGCCCCCATCGCCGAACAAATCCACCGCGAACACGTCGAACGCCTCTAATCCGGCGAACCCGAACCCGCCACCGTCGCCCACGCCATCAAGGTTGCCGCAGCTGAAGCGGCCGACGCACCACACGACGCTGAGCGAGGTGGCGAGCTCGGTGACGCTGAAGAAGGCGAACACGGCGGAGGGGTGGATGAGTAATGCGGGGGAGGTGGTGGTACCGAAGGGGAAGTCGGAGAGGCCGGGGTTGAGGACGACGAGGCGAAGGAGGAGCAGCTTCAGTAATGCGGATGTGGTGGCATAACATCGGGGGTGGTTACTTGCCCTTTCGTATATTTGGTCGCTTATATGGATCCTTTCTGCGTTTGACATCGTTCTCGCTCTGTACATCGCTCTGAACCCCACTCACGTACAGTCACGGACACCTGCAACCGCATTTCTTTGCGTGCATTCGCATTTGATCTCGCTCGCGTCTTCCTCCTTTCTTTGCCTTCTCTTCTCCTCTCTTCAATTCCATCTAGTCATCCTATCTATTCCGCTCGCCATGGCTTCGTTTGGCGCGTACTGCAGGTCATGACGCCGGCGTCGGGAGGGTTGTGTATTGTGTATGCATAGAACATTTAGTGAATGACGATACGAATGACGATACGGTATCTCCCTCTTCCTCTGCATGGGCTCGTAGAGCGCGCGCATGTAAGTACTCGCATGTGGAAGAGTCCAAATGTGAGTGGCAAGGTATGGCCTCTGTCCATCTTGTACAGCTCGTAGCCAGCTAACCTCTGCCATAGACATCTATCGCAGTCCCTTATCTGCGCTCAAGCTCAACCATGCCGATCGTGCGTGCACTTCGCTTCTGTCCTATCGTACCGGACACAGGTCAGTGCATGGTGCGGTGGCGTCGTCTATTATCCCGTCTTCGACCTTCCACTCCACGCTCAAAGTCCCGTGAACGTCGGTGCCGGCGCACAGGGAAGAAGCAAGTGAGAAGAGTCTTCTAGCAGCGAGTGTCAGATATTCTCTGGCTCGCTCATCTGCGTCTAGGGAGAGGGAGAAGTCCCCTGTCACCCATGGCTCTGCGACTCATTGCAATAACTGCCTTGAACAAAGTTTAGGCCCGTATAAGCGCCCGAAATGGCCGACATTCATATCCGAATGCCCAACGAATACAATCGCAGTGTATGGAGACAAGGTACTTCGCATCCATGCAGCCCGGCCAACGTCCATGTTGAGTTGCTTTTCTCCCGTTCAAAATTGCTGACAACCGTTGACATCTAGCAGCGGCACATGTAACTGCTGGTACGATAATGACCGGAAGGAATCGAGGGCTGGCGAGCATCGAGTTCATTTCGTGGATCGAATTTTCGCCAGCGATCGTATAAAGTTCAGAACATGCATCGTCCTTCGTCAGTCAGTCCGCTCGAACTCGACATCCACGTTCCTTTACCATACCCACACTCGTTCTTGTCTTCAAACATGGTCTCTCGTATCCTCGCCATCATCTCCGCTGCGATGCTCGTTGCGGCGCGTCCGTACGTGCAGAACGTCGGCAATGTTGATCTCCATAACCTCGACGCCACCGTCGACGGTCACGTAGCTGACGTCGCGATGGCTACCGCTACCGTCGGCACTGGCACTGTCGACACGGGCATGTCGGACGACCTTCTTGCCGGCCTCTTGGCCAATGGCCTTTTGGCTGACCTCTTGTCTGAGGGCGCCTATGGTGAGTGTTGTATGTTTTCATTTCGTTGCGAGGCTGAGCGTGCTTGCAGGTCACATCCCTGAGGTGACGGGCTCTTCGACTGAAGAGGCGGCCGAGTCGTCCACCTGGAGTGGGGCGTCGTCGAAGCCGACTGACTCAGTGCGTCTTGTCCTCTGCTCTTCCTACCCGTGTCCGCTGACTTTGGTACGCAGGCTCAAGACCAGTGCAACTCCGGCACACTGCAGTGCTGCGAGAGCACGACAGAGGTATTGCCCACCTTCCCGCCCAAACAACGATGACGCTGATCCACTAATACAGTCCAGCGACATCGACCGCGTCGACCTCAGCTCCCTGCTCGGGGTCGACGTCGGCAGCATAACTGGCCTCATCGGCAAGAATTGCTCTCCTGTCAGCGTCGTCGGCGTCGGCGCTGGTAGCACGTGCGATATGCAGACAGTGTGCTGCGAGGGCGATAGTTTCGTGAGTCGTTTATCACTTTGTGGGGCATAGATACTAATTCAGCTGCAGAACGGCCTCGTCAACCTCGGCTGCAAGTCGGGCAACTTCGCAGTCTAAAATGTTTTCTCATACGCTCCGTAGATATATGTTACTGTTAGAACTATATAATGCACCTTCTTGAACGACCCAATGCGCGTTTTCATAGCGATAGATGCCAGTTACTGACGTGTGTTGACCTGGTAAAGTGGTTGACACAGATGCTAAGGTCAGTCAAGCGCCGAGGACATGGTAGTATCTATTTGTTGAACAACCCGGCGGCGAAGCGAATGTTGACCCACGTTGTCATCCAACCTCATGCAGACCT
The DNA here is from genome assembly GCA_024196135.1 of Pleurotus ostreatus/Saccharomyces cerevisiae fusant. Classification (NCBI taxonomy): domain Eukaryota; kingdom Fungi; species Pleurotus ostreatus/Saccharomyces cerevisiae fusant. The sequence continues at coordinate 102,298 of JAMQCK010000015.1, read as the reverse complement.
ACCAATTGGGGTAATCACCTCGGAAGAACGTTCCCACACAACGCTTCAGGCAGGGGGCCCTATCTCACAGCAAGTTTTTCCAGGAGTCAGCGGCGAATTAGATTCGACCTAGTACAGAGCGCAAGGACAACAAACAACAGAGAAACAACTGAAACTACAGGACTATAGCATGATGCGCGAGGATTACTGCAATGAAGATGCAGCGCGACTACAAGACCTAGCAATGAGCATACACTCACACCTATTACATGCATCAATGCTCGTCACCAGTCTCAAGGAGATCCTGCACGAAAGGTCAGTAAGAAAAGGAGAAACGAAGGCTGGACAACGCACCGGTGCAGAGGAAGCGACAGAATCAAAAATACCGCAATATTCGGCCGCACGCATCCTTCCATCTTCGGGGAGATCGACGTAGACATCCGCAGGGCTTGAAACGTGTTCGAGAATGTTGGTCACCGCAGTGTACGGCAGCTGCGCGAATGCGGGGGTAGTAAATACGATGTCGCGTAGAGCGGGAAATTGAAGGATGTCGAAGAGACCAGAGGCGACCGCGTAGGTGGCGTCCTCGAGGACGAACGTGGCGAGGTGAGAGAGGACGGGGAAGTTCTTCCAGTCGTCTGGATCGCTAACCTCGTCGAGTTCGACGTCGGGGCCGAGGAACCATGCGAGCTCCCTAAGTTGCGGTGTCAGGTAGAGCAGGTTGAGAAGGGCCTCGGAGTCGATGTCGGCGACGCTGATCGATCGAAGCTGGTCGTAGGGAAGCCCGACGTTGACGTGGAAGAGGGTGGTCCCGGTGACGGTGACGCTGATGAGGGCGGGGGCGTCCTTGAAGATCGGGAAGTCAATGGATCCGGTGTCTTCTTCGCGATGGTCGTCGTCGTCATCGTCGTTGTCGTCGTCGGCGTGCTCGATCTCGACATGCGTCAGCTGTCCAAGCTTACCGTTGAGCGTCAGCGCTAGACTGCGACTGGCCTTACGCAGGTCAGCGTGAACGGTCACCGCCGCCCAGCGGTGCGACTCGTTGAGCACCGGCCTGACGTAGGGCGGCAGCTCGCCGTCTTCCTGGTGCTGAACGGCGAGGATGACAGTGAGCGGCTTGTCCTTTGTCAGCTTCAGGTACTGCTCGACGCGTGCGACCTTCTGGTCGTCCGACAGGGTCGACACGGCGCACAAGGCGCCGACGTTCACCAGCTGGTAGAGGATTCCGCTCCGGGCGGCGTCGCACACGATCCTATTCCCGAGCTTGCCGGTCAAGCGGAGTCGCGCGCAAACGTCGGGCTCTCTGGCGGCGAAGAGGCAGTAGTCCGGAGACGCGATGGCTTGCTGCACAGCGCAGAGGAAAATCTCGGTGAGCAGTTCAATCGGCAGGGCCGGTGACACGGAATGCGTCGGCCAGGCGGAAACAGTCACGGCCTTGGAAGGCTGCCTAGCGCTGAGCGTCACAACGGGCGCTGTAGCTGGCATTGCCAGCGAGGGACCGGTGCGCGGGAGGATCGTTGGCCTGGGGGTGAGCAGCATCGACATGGTTAGGAGTCAAGGGCGAGTGGAGGATGGAAAGATGGAAAGAGAAGGCTGCACCCCTTACAGGGGAGGTGTACCCCCCCGCGTCATTGGGCACCCGGTACGCGAGGATACGGATACATGTGCTTGACCGACACCTACCATATATGGTAGAAGGCCATCCGTCGAGGGTATATCTCATGGCCAGCCCGCAGTAGGGCAATCAGAAGAAGCCCCATTGTCTGTCCATTGCGCATGGACCAGTCCATATGCTTCAAAGGCGTGTAGGTGGCGTTTCATAGTAAATTCAGACGACGGGGCAGAGCGGAACAGGCGACTGTCGGTCGCCGGGAACAACGCCTCGAGGACAACGGCGAGAGGTGAGGCACGTGAGAGCCGTAGTCATTACGCCAGATGGCGTGGTCACCGTGTGACACGAAGATAACGGCCGGGCGACGGAACGTGTTTTCGCGACGACGAAAGTGGCAACAAGATAAGATAGTCCGGCTATTTCCGAAGTTCAACCGTTACAAGTGGATCATTCGGATGTCACGCTGTACAGTTAGGCCAAAAGCCACCTTTTCACGTGATCTCCTGATTTCTGCCGATCTGAGGGACGTGCTCGCCATCGCCGCCGACGTCAAGACCCCTCAAGATGAGGTGAGTGTCTCTACATGAATGGATGGCTGAACGTGTGCTGACCGAATGTTGCTCGCAGTCACCGTAAGGTTAGAACAGAAATCTCGAACGCGAAAATCGCATGCTGAACACTGATCTCTACAGTACGAGGCACCCCGTCACGGCTCCCTTGGCTTCCTTCCGAGAAAGCGCGCTGCGCGCCATCGCGGAAAGGTCAAGTCCTTCCCCAAGGTGCGTAGCAGAACTTGTAAGGGCAGAAACAACGATCTAAGACGCGTCTTCAGGATGACCCCAAGAAGCCCGTGCACTTGACTGCCTTCATGGGCTACAAGGCGGGTATGACCCATGTTGTTCGTGATCTTGACCGTCCAGGCTCCAGTGCGTAGCCCTGTCACTCTTCCTCCCTTAACGATTCTGACCTATCACGCAGAGATGCACAAGCGCGAGGTTGTGGAGGCTGTCACGATCGTCGAGACCCCGCCCGTTATGGTTGTCGGTGTTGTCGGCTACGTCGAGACCCCGCGCGGCCTCCGCGCACTCACCACCGTCTGGGCGTCCCACTTGTCCGACGAGGTCCGCCGCCGGTTCTACAAGAACTGGTACCGCTCGAAGAAGAAGGCCTTCACGCGCTACGCGAAGAAGGCTTCCGAGAACGACGGCAAGCTCATCTCCCGCGAGCTCGAGCGCATCCGCAAGTACTGCACCGTCGTCCGCGTCCTCGCGCACACGCAGATTCGCAAGACCGGCCTCAGCCAGAAGAAGGCGCACCTCATGGAGATCCAGGTCAACGGCGGTTCCGTCGCGGACAAGGTCGAGTTCGCGCACGGCCTCTTCGAGAAGCCGGTGGAGATCGGCTCCGTCTTCGAGCAGGACGAGTGTGTCGACATCATCGCCGTCACGAAGGGTCATGGCTTCGAGGGTGTGACTCACCGTTGGGGCACCAAGAAGTTGCCGCGGAAGACGCACAAGGGTCTCCGCAAGGTCGCTTGTATCGGTGCATGGCATCCGTCCAAGGTCATGTACTCGGTGGCGCGTGCCGGTCAAAGTACGTGTCTTCCTTCATACTCCCTTTCCTCTCAGCGCTCAACGTTTGTGCAGACGGTTACCACCACCGTACCGAGATCAACAAGAAGATCTACCGCGTCGGTCTCGGCAGCGACGACGGCAACGCATCCACCGAGCACGACATCACCAAGAAGGCGATCACGCCCATGGGTGGCTTCCCGCACTACGGTATCGTCAAGAACGACTACCTCATGCTCAAGGGCTCCATCCCGGGTACCAAGAAGCGCATCATCACCATCCGCAAGTCGCTCATGGTCCACACCTCCCGCCGGGACCTCGAGAAGGTCTCCCTCAAGTTCATCGACACCTCCTCGAAGTTCGGTGTAAGTTGTCTTTTGTTGTTCGTCTTGGGGTATGGGAGGCTGACGCGTCTCTTTGCAGCACGGTACCTTCCAGACCTTCGAAGAAAAGGCCGCGTTCTTGGGAACGCTCAAGGCCAGGGCTTGATCCACTTCGCGGTCTGCTCTCCTCTTTATGTAGTCGTTATGCTGTATTCCTACCACTACCCACCACCATGCCATATGGATATGCATAACTGTATCATCATCACGACGCAGCGAGCCTGAGCTTTTCTTATCGCCCAACGCAAGGAATGGGTAACTTTCATTGGACACTCTATGGTAAGGATGAGGGCATGCCTAGTCGACCTGAGATCACCGAGCGATCCTCATGAAGGTTGAGCTGGAGGATCATACCAATTCAGTGAGACATGCTAGATGCTAGATTGTTTGTGCGTGCGAATGGTATTATCGTCATCTAATCTACTCGCCACCCTCCCGCTTTCCCTCTGCCCTATCCTCCTTACGACCCGACCTATCCCCTCTGCCTTCCCCCTCCCCTTTACCTCGCGCGTCCCCTTTACCCTCCGCCCCCGACCCCAACCCCTCCTCCCACACCAAGCCCTCCGGATGATACAGCCACTCGCGCAGCGATCGCAGCCGCTGCTGCGACACCAGGTACCGTTCCCCGTATCTCCCCTCCAGCATCTCCCACACCTTGCGCACGACGTCGCGCCGGTCGCCCGTCGTCTTCCGGGTCGCGGTGAGGATCCAGAAGAGCGTGCTCCGCGAGGGGCGCGGCTCGGCGGGGAGGGACTGGAAGACGCGGAGGATGGGCAGGAGGGCGTCGAGGGTCCAGGCGGTGGTGCTTGACGACGTGTCGCCGCGGAAGCGCGAGGGGCGAGTGGTGGAAGCAGCGTCGTCCCGCTGCGAGCCGTGGCGGGCGAAGCCAAGGAAGAGGGCGCGGAGGACGGGCATGGCGGGCGCGTAATGCCCAGGGACGAGCTTTCCCTCGTTGTTCTCGAACAGGGGCGCACCTCGCTCGTCGTTCACTTGGGTCAGCATGTCGCGGAAGGCGCTGAGAGCGCGGTGGAGGTCGCCGTGGTGCGCGAAGGCTTGCACGAGGGTCGTCCACGTCCCCGCGTTGGGCTTGAGCTCGGGCGTGATGTCCAGGGCTTCCGCGTCGCGTAAACGGGCGGCTAGCTCCGAGAAGGCATGCGGATCGTCCTGGGTAGGGTGCAACCGATGCCTAAGAACACGATATGCATCCACGACTACGTCTACGCGCCCGCTGCGTGCGAACGCCCACAGCGCTGCGTTGAGCCCATCGAGGCCGAGCGGGTGACCCTCGAGACGCAACTGCCGAAGCGTCGCGCGCACGCCCGAAAGCTGCTGCGTGTGGGTGTAGTAGTTCAGGAGCGCGAGATGGGTGACGCGGTTCGGAGGGAGGCCGGAGGATTTGAGGAGGGAGGTCGCCGTGCGGACGGTTGCGGGATCGAGGGTGCGCGCTGCAGCACTGAGCAAGGTTGTATAGGTGAAGATGTCGGGCTCGGTGGGCGCGATATGGGCGTATGATGAGGGTTCACCATCGTCCTCGCTGAGAGTGGACGTGCCGGGCGCACGACCGGCGGTCATGTCGGCGAAGGTGTCGAATGCGAGTCGTACGTCCCCCACGCGCGTCTTGCGCCAACCCTTCGCAGCACCGTCAATTAGAGCATTCCACTCGTGTGGCATGACACGGCCGCCTTGACGTGCAAGGTATGTCAGCACAGACAGCAGGCGCAGAAACCGCGTGCGCGTCTTCGGGCGCGCGTGGGCGAGAATGCGCGCGACGCGGTGCAGGTGCGCATTCGGTATCTTGTGGTGAGAGGGGGGGAGGCCCGCGGGGGAAGGGAGGGCGAGGAGGAGGGAATACGCGCGCCAGGCGTCGTCCGCAGACTGGGTGTATTGGAGGAAGAAGAGAATGTCGGCGCGCCAAAGAGCGCGCGCCTCCGGGGGGATCGTTGCAGGGTCGGGAGGCGGGTCGCGCATGAAGACGAGATCGTCGTCGCGCGCGTATACGACTTCGCCGAGTCCGTCCGGGCCGATGACGAGCGGCTTGACAAGGGAGGGCGTGAATGGGCCGGCGGGGTAGTGAGGCATTTTGTCGGAGGTGGGAGGTGGGGTGAAGTAGTGTTCGATTTGACGCTGGCGGCGCTGCCTGTGGAGGATGCGCAGGCGCGCGAGACGACACCATTCGCCGTGAGAGCGCTTGCGAGGAGGGTCCTGCTGCTTGTCGTCTGTCGCAGCAGTATCGTCGCTCGCGCGTGCAGCATCTTCCTGCACAGGTTCTGTGTCTCCACCGTCCTCCTGCTCCCCAAATGCAAAGCTGAGTGTCTCCTCTTCCGCTTGCTGCAGTTCTGCGAGCGTAATGCGCACCGGCGCGTCGCGTCGGTGCTCGCGCCTTCGGGCTGGGGCCGCCCCCATATAAGTTGGTGGAGGTGCAAACGAGGTAGTCGAGCGAGCGAGGGGGCGCTGTGAGTATGCCGAGCATGACCGGAGGGTGCTGGAGACACGTCTGGCAAGTCCCAGCGAGGGCGCTCTCAGCATCAATGACCAGTGCCGTCATCCTGCGCATCGTCAGTCGCTCGTCGCGATGCATATGGCAAGGTGCTCACCGCAACCAGCGCCTTCCTTAGTCATGTATGTGCGCCGGCGACGCGACGACGACGAGCAACGTCTACAAAAGCGTCGAGCACAACGTCCGGAATGACGGGGACCAATCAAAGCATAACAATTTTCCGTTTCGGGCCGGATTCTGGTCGGCAAAGGCCGGTGCGCAAGGAAAAGCAATCTCTGGGCTCAAATAAAGTGACTGTAGTAGTCGAGATACCTTCTAAGCATATACAGAGACTCTGAAGCTCTCCCCGAAGAGGATTTGTCCTCTCCGCAACATGTTCTTCGACGTTCGGAGTTTCCCGAGTAGTCGCGTGCGCGGGAGCGCGTGGCACACCGGAACACATCCAAACAAACGCCGAAAATCCGCGTTCTCCAGGTGTTCTCCTCGTCCTCCGCGCCGACTCCCTCAGACATGGCCGTACGTCCCCTCTCCCCTCAGCACCGTCCGCGTCGCTCACAACTCAACAGTCCCGCTCCTCCGCCGCGCTCCGCGCCCTCTCCCGCACCTCCGTCGCCTCCCGGTGAGCGCCTCTCCGCACGCGGTTCACCCGTACCTCCAGACGCGTTCTAACCTTCTGTTATCCCCAGGGCACGCTTCTCCACCTCCCCGCGCGCCTTTCAGGCAGCAGCGGCGGCCAAGCCGACGTCGGAGACCATCAACCGGATAGTAGACGACATCTCTGGCTTGACATTGCTGCAGGCCGCAGACCTTGTTACCGCGCTCAAGGTGCGTCGCGCGCGCTTCCTTGTACTGAATCGGCATACTCAACGTACCTTCCTCTCTAGGAGCGGTTAAACATCCAGGAGATTGCCATGCCCGCGGCGGCGGCACCAGCTGCCGCTGCCGCACCAGCAGAGGACGCGGCGCCGAAGGTGCGTTCCGTGAAGACTTATCCAACGAAAAGAAATGCTGACGCGGTCGCAGGAGGAGGTCAAGGAGAAGACGGTTTTCAATGTCAAGCTTGAGTCATTCGACGCTGCCGCGAAGCCCAAGATCATCCGCGAGGTCAAGGCTATCGTCCCCAACTTGACGCTCATTGACGTGCGTGTCCCTTCCCTCTTCGTGGCTTCCTCAGTCCTTCCTCCTCTCCTTCATATACCCCGTGACTTTCACTCTTCCTTCGCCCCTTTCGGCCTTCCCTCATCCTCTTGCCCGACACCAACTCATAATCCAATCACTAACCTTACCTTAACAGGCCAAGAAGTTCGTTGAGGGCGTGCCAAAGGTGCTGAAGGAGAACGTGACGAAGGAGGACGCAGAAAAGCTCCAGAAGGCCTTCGAGGCCCTCGGCGCCGTCGTCAAGCTCGAGTAGACAGCCTCATGTCATACTCCTGGCCGCTAGCTTACCCCTATGGATTCATCCTCCTAATTCACTGCTCACCTCGATATGCATATGCAGACCACACGTCCTTGATGTGAACCGCAAGTACTTCTCGCTGGTCGCATTCCTATCTTCTAAGGATACATGGGATAGCATGGAAAACATACAGCATAATTCGAGATCCACCGAACCGTTCCCTCCCTTGCCACTCGACTATCATTCTTGCATCCTGCTTCCCCACACGCCAGCCGCCGTCATCACGCTCCTGGGCAGCACAGGCGTCATCACACTCGTATCCCTCTCACTTCACTCAGTCTCTCGTAGTTGTCGCGCGCTTGAAGGACCCGCCGGCCTTGCGTTGATGATATACGCTGCTCTTCACTCCGTGCCTTTCGGCCTTCAGTGCGACCCTCCGAGCCCGGGACCGTCCTATCCGTCGACGAGGAACTGAGGGTACTGGCTCCGGCACTTGTACTTGAGGATGAGCAACGGGCGTCGACAGGTGCTTGCATCTGCGAGCATACAGCACTTCGATCGCCAAGTCGATCAGGAAGGGTAGGACGCCGGCAAAGACAGCATCTGCGGAGGGAAGGTGTTCGAGCAATGGGGGTGGAAGGTGCTCGAGCAATGCAAGCGGGAGGTAGTCGACCAATGCAGGTGGCATATGCTTGGCGGTTAAGGATGATACGCGCTCAAGGAGCGCAGGCCGAAGCTGGTCCCACAGGCTCTGAACTACGCCTCCAACGAAGAGTAGGGACGCAAGGTGGAGAAGAGCAGGCGCGCAGGAGGTGACTAGGACGCTCACCCAGAAGTGCATGACGGCGGGAAACTTGAAAGAGGCGCCGTGGACCGAGTCATCCAAGCCGTGTGTAGTGTGGTTGTAACGGCGCGCTAGCACAAGCTCGCTCAACCACTGCCTGCACATCATTCCAACAAGCAACGCCGCGAGGCTGAGCGCCAGCCCCGCGAGCCAGAACACGTTGAGATCGTTGAGGTCGCTCACATCGCCTTTGTAATCGTTGGCACTGCTGACATTCGTGCGCCTCTCAGCGAGGAGACCCTCCAAGGCAACCAGTGCAGGCTCCAGTGTGGCGGCAGCCGTGCTGTTCATCGTGGCCCTCGAATCGTTCACAAGCGCGAGAACCTCTTGCAAGTAGTCCGTGGAAAGGCCGTCGGACTGTTTGGTGAGCCCTTGTAGCCCGACCACTACGAAGGCGGCGTGGACTATGGAGAGGAGGAAGGCCTGTGCGATAAGCGCCAACACGGCGTCAATCATTGGATGGGTAGGCAAGAGCATGTATGTACGCACCCAAAGCGTCAAGGTATCGACTTCTTCGTATAGACGGTAGCATGGCGCAGGGTGGTGATTGGCGAAAAGCTTGACGAAAACAAGGTCGGGCCAGGAGAGGGAACCCTGAGGTAGGGGTGCCGTCGTCGCAGGTGATACGTCGCTCGTCTGAATTGTGGCGATGGTGCTGCCCCCCGTCGGGGTCAAAGCACTGTTTGTGGGGATCTGTCCAGGAATGAGAGAATGAGGTGACGAGTATGTGTAGACGAGTCGAATGGGAGCGCACCGAGGTTTCTGGCGCTTGTTGCACAGTGTCGGCGACGCCTTTGCTTGTAGGTTCCTAAACAAGTTTAGCACCTTGAAGGTGATGATGGTTGCGCCTCAACTCACCTCAGCGTCCGACGCTGGTGTTGCTGGACCTGCCTGCAAGAGTTGCGCGTCAGTCGAGAGGCAGAATGTAGAGGGCGCTAAAGCGCGCTTACCGCCTGCTGCATTGAGATCTAATCAAGTGCTTCTAAGCTATAGACGACGGCGCTTAAGTCGAGATTGTGGCGCAGGCGTAAGGGTAGAAGATGCAGGTCGATATGATAGAGCGACGTCGCGGTTAACAGAGGCGGCAAGTGAAGATGCGTATGGGGCAATGAGAGCACGTATGTGGCGATGAACCTACGAAGGGCCTTATAAGCGCTGCCCGAACGCCCACACGCCGCGAATGCATGTTCTATACAGCTTCTATTGATGGGTCCATGGGAGATCAGTGCTGAGTATAGAAGGGGTATCGATGGCATGTGACGTGTATAGGAAGGACATGAAGACGTGTAGGAGAGATACGAAGACTGACCTGACGATGCAGAGGCCGAAATGAGATTCGATAGTATCACTTCGGTGAGGCGGGCGCTTCTATTCAACGCTGACTATTCAGAAGGTCAGATCGCCCAACCTGCTTCAATGAGAGCTCGACAGCAGGGCATGCATGACGCATGGCACTACAGCACGATGTCCAACGTGTTGCAGCAGGATCAAATGCATCCGTTGCAGTCTCGTTGCAGGAAGGTTGGTTAGCGTGGTCATTGCTGGGGGTAAAAGTCAAAGACTCAACGGTGACGCTTAGACCGGCCGTATACCACCTTGAGCGCCTTCGGTGAGCTGCGCTGCGCGCGAGGCGAGTCCAGGTTGTACGAATGATCCTGCGAAAAGCACGCGGGATAGCCGGTACGAAGTTTGCATATACTGTACCGAGCGGAGACAGAACCGAAGTAGGGATGACACCCTTAGCTGGAATCAGCGTTTCATTTGAAGATTCGAACGCGGAACGTATTGCGAGCATCACGTGTAAGCCATCTGGCCCTCCCTTGAAGATTGCCGACGATCAGCATGCTCCGTCCTCAAGCAGTACGATGAGCAGGTTGTCCTTGGCTGAAGCAAGAAGCAAAAACAAGTCCGTAGATCTTGCCCAGGCGCGTAGCTCTGTGAGACCAGTCCAGTCCAATCCGTTTTTTTTCGGGTTGCTGCAGCAGAGCCATTTTTTGTTATCTTTATATTTTGCCCTGGCCAGGGTCTCTGAATAGTTCGGGATGGGGGGTTATAACCGCTCTGCCATCCCGACTACGAAAGCGCATGACCGTACCTTGTACTTATACCCATTTTTGGCCGATTTTATTTCGCGAACGGAGGGTGCTGGAGGCGTGCAAATGGGGCAAAGCAAGAGAACAAGACCATAGAAGATAGTTTGTGACGACAAAAGGGGGAGGGATGAGACGTGGCGACCGGTTCGGTGTAAAGGCCCTTCAAGGAGTCTTATGAGTAGATAATAGCGAGTATGGAGGTGACTTGCCACTGGTCGAACCACGATGCCTTGGTACTGGGAGAGCAGCGCAGCGCCTGCCGCTGGAATCGCTGGAGCCAAACAAAAACCAAAGTCACACACACCTTCCCCTCTCCTCCTCCGACCCCCTTACGATTCCATTAGATCAAAGTACAACAGGACATTGACATACATAACGATAATTGCTACTATACACTAATATTCATAATCACAGACAGGCGAAAGAGCGTAAACAGAAAACCTAATAAGGAAGGAGACGCCCTCGCCGTCCTCGACCTCGACGAACTACGCCTCCACCATTGCCACCGGCGGCGGTGTGGTCCACGAACCGCGAACGGGTCCTGAACAGACCATGGCCGAGGTGCAGAAACTCCTTGTCGCACTCCTGCGCGCCATGGTCATACGACTCGCAGAGGCTACACCAGTGAAGCTCGGCGGAGCAGTTCTCGGGGCAGATCGAGGTGTTGAACGCTCGGCAAGCCGGAGGGCGGTCTTCGCTCTTGGGGACCCACGTCCTCGCGCCGTCCTGGTCGATGAGATAGTGGGCGGGGGCGTACTTGGCGCGGCAGAATAACGGACGGCCGCATATCTGATTGGGGAGGCTACAGCACCAGCAGCGGCCGAGGGCATACTTGTCCGGCTTGCGCGCAGCCTAGGCGAGGCGGTGTGAGCGACAGGCGGGTACATCACGTGCGCGACACACCGAGTAGGGAGGAGGAGGAGCAGATTCTTGGGGCAAGACGGCTTCATTGGCGTCGGGTTCGGGCTATAGAATGGTCTCAGCGAGCGATTTGCGAAGCGCATGTATGCTGCATACCAGGACGGGGCCGCTTGGCGGATGGTTCGACGCGCCGTCAGGGCCTTCCCGGTTCATGTTCCCGTCGATCCGGAGAGCGCTCTCTGCGAAATCGAGTCCGCGTATGCAGCGCTCGCTAAACGGGCATAGGTATCAGGTTGTGACGATGTATATCAATGGAATGCTCACCAAGGGGCCATCGCAGGTGGCTGACACTCCTCAGTGTCGGCCAGCTTCTTTTGGTCCACGATGAATGAGATGATACTGCTCGTTCGTGAGCAGCGGGAACACGAAACGCATAGTACGGCATCGACCAGAACTATTCCTCGAGCTCGCTTAGGCCAGAATAAAACGGGATATAAGCAGAGAACGCAAGAAGTCAGGAAGCAGAGGTATATTAGGGAATGGCGAGCGTAGGGATGAAGGGAAGGAGGAGGAGCAATGGGGCGCATGTTCCGCGTAGGCGGGTATTTGGTCCAGTTTGCGCATCGCACGTGAAGCTCGTGTGAGCCTGCGACGACAGTAAATTTAGCTTCACCAGTAACGCCGTCGTTGGGCATATTCGAGGCCTGCGTCCAGCGTCTCAAGTCGAGCAGCACATTGAGGCAGCGGTCGCCAGTGACGAAGGGAGACAAGAAGGATGGAAGTGACAAATTGCAATAATTGCGTTCTGTGTTCGGCAAATCCCGCCGTTTTCGCAAACCCCGACTCGCGCTTGCTTTGTACCACCATCTTCACTGGACACGACACATTGAACGGATTGCCTTACTTTGACTGCGTTCTTCGAACTGTACTTGGACGAGAGCCGCCGCCCCTTCGGTCTCTGAGGTGCTGCTCTTCCGATGACGTTTCGAAAGAGGTCAATTCTGCCTACTGCTATACCTCCTGGTCCCTCCAATGTCCTCCGATACTCGACTTGATGCCCGGACTGTCTGAGAGGCATCTCGAAGACCTCTGAGCTGTCTCCGTTGCGAGAAAAAGTAGCCAGAAAATGGGTATAACATAAACGTGCGTTTTCCTACTCTCGTAGTCGGGATGGTTTAGTGGTTACGACCGGCCTTCCCGAGGTACTTATATCCCTTACGAGGGCACGGCACCGCTACGGCGACTGTGATTACAGTCCTACGACCTGGGCAATGTCTACGGACTTGCTTTTGCCCCGCTGCGCTCTTTCTTGCTCTTCCCTACCCCTCCCCTCACCCTCAACTCGCGTTTGGAGCGCAGCTTTGACGGAATATCTGGGCAGCGCTGCTTCAACACGTGACGATTGCGGGACGTTCCGCGTTCAATTTCGCGCTAGGCGACCTCTTGCGCTCTTGCCACAAACACTGCTAGCGTCGTTCTTGCGCCCTGCCCTTGAGGGATGTTGTGTTCCGGGTCCCAGGCGCCTCGCTGCTCGCATAGGGTTAGTTCGACTGCCACTACCCATGAGGAGGATAAAGCAACTCTTGCAGGTGATCACTCGAATTCACGAACGGGCTGTCATAGTATGATAGCAACGTCAGCTCCTCGATGCCTTTTTGGCGCTTTTTGATATCCTCTTCCCACCACGCGGCTTTTCCACCGTTCTGGATTGCTTCTACGTAACAGCGCCCTGGTCAGTGTATCCGTATGCGCATTCAAGTTCGCTTTCGTCTCGGCGACTTCTCTACGCTCCAGGCTCCTCACACCGTTTTCAGTTTTTACATCCTTGTTTCCTCGTCCTGTTTGTCTTGTACCTTTTCTACTTCCGACTTGCAATCCGCGCATAGTCTGCGAGGTCCAGACCAGCGTACCCGTTCCCTTCAGGCCCGCGCGACACCCCACACGCGCCACAATCCCCTTCTACCACCCATGGGCACTTCTCATCGAGCTTATTCCGTCACTTCATTGGCCGTACCCTCTCGTCACCATCTTACAACCGACGCATAACGTCCTTGCGAACCGCTCTCAGCATCCTCATGAGCCAGCTCACGATGACCAACTGTTGCTGTGCGGCCTGCCGATACACTGAGCCAGATACTCTCTTGCTTTTCATAGTTCTGAGGCAAGCTGTCCGGAGGTTATCGTTCCGCCACTATGCATCATCCCTGCAGATCACCCACGACCTATCATCCATCCGCGTCTCCGTCCACACGCTCGCCGCGACGGCGTCAGCCATACCTCTAGGTGAGTCGCTCTTCATGAACTTTCCCCCTATCATCCGGTCGTCGGTGGCTACAGCTAATCCATGATCCCCACATTTCTCTCATCCTCTTAATCATACCCCGACCCTCCTTACCTACATTCCAGACTTCCAGACCTTTTCATGTCATGAGACGCCCCGATGCCACCCCTGCCGCTCCGCCCCTTACTACCAGCCCCGCTATCGCCCTCCGCCGCTCCCACCCGCCGCGTGTCCTCATCTTCCGTTGCTCGCCCTTCTCCGACGCCGCACGCCCTTCTCTAACGCCGCGTGCGTTCTCTGACGCTGCTTCCCTGTCCAGTCCTTCTTTCTTTCTCTCCCGCGTCTTCTGTGTCTGGACCTCGCCCCGCGTGGCTATCTGTACCCCTGTATTCCCTCTTCTTGCACTTTTGGATGGCCTTCTTTCCTTTTGCAGAACCCTTCTGCCTTTTCTAGTGATCTTCTTGTATCTTGCGCGCTCTTCTCGCATTTCCATGATGCTTGCCACGCCTTACCCTGCGATCTCCTCCCGCTAAGCTGCCCCCCAACTGCCCCCGGATCCCGGTGATTTCGTACTTGAGTCGACCGCGCTATGTTCGCCTTTAGCCTGGCCAAGTCCTCAGCGTTGCTATCTACTTGTCTTGATAGTGATGCTGTTACTCTCGGTCAGCGACTCATGCTGTTACCCTCAGTGACCTCACGACCGACCTAGCTGCGTATGCATGAAGTCGGAGTCCTCGTGGTTCGCTGAAGCACACGCTAACATGACTGTGTCGTCCGTCAAACTTTTGCTTCGATACTCCCCGTGGCCACCCTCGCAAGCAAGCAACCTCTAGACACTGCTGTAAACGCGCGTCAGAACTCTTCCTCCCTTCATCTCCGACAAGCGGACACCCGGCGGAGGACCGTGAGCTCCTTCGACGAAGGTTGAGCTTCAAAGTCCGAGACCGAGCGGCGGCGGAGACAAGTCCAGAGTCGGCGGACTTCTGCACTGGATGCGAGCCCAAGATTCTTCGTGCACAAAGGGCGACGCGGGATCCTGCGTGCTTCGAACAAGACCCGGCTTCAAGTTCGCACTGTGCCACAAACTCCCTTTGGCACAATTTCACCCCAAAGTCCCAAAGATCCCGAGCTGTTTTCATTTCGATTGGACATCTTCGATTCGGATTCCCTCTACTGTTATTACACCTTTTAACAATACAGTACATCGAGCACCGACCCAACAAGCACCGGGACCGACAATACATACATACATAGCGAGAGCAGGAGCGGGAAGGCAGACGGCACGGAAGACGGGAAAGGTAGACGCGACGCGGGAAGGTAGGCGAGGAAGACGAGGAAACGAGATGGGAAAACGGAACGGAAGACAAGTAGGCGAAGCGGAAAGAAAGATGGGAAGAAAGGTAGACGAGCCGGTATCGGAGACGAGAAGGAGGAGAGAGCAATAAGTAACAGAGAATAAGTAACGGAAAAAGTAGCCTACGCGCCATAAAAGTCTCCGGTACTTAGCGGGAAGGATCAACGACGGCGGGTCCAGCGGAAGCGGGGAATGGCGGCGGGGTAGGGTCCGCGGATGCGGCGGCGAAGACCCTGCACCGTAGCGCCGGAGGAGGCCAGCCAACCGTAGCGGCGTCATGATAGAGTCAATCGTATCGGCGGGCCCAACGGCGGAGTCCATCTACCCGTAGCGGCGGCGGGGAAAGTCAACCACGCTTAGCATTAGATGAAAGGCTGGGCGATAGCGCGTGGACGCGACTAGCGGGGGCGGACGCGAGCGCCGAGGAGAGGCGGGGGCGAGCGCCGTGGCCGACGCGGGCGGAGGAGAGCGTGGGGGCGAGTGACGAGGGAGTGCGCTTGGGCTGGTCCGTGGGAGGAGGAGAGGGTGCGCGTGGTGAGCTGGCGCGCGTGGGCAAGCGAGCGGCTGAGTGCGCATGTCGAGGAAGCGCGTGGGCGGGTGGCCGCCGACCGTGTCGAAGATGTGCGACGTCGCATGGAAGAAAGGATGCTGGGCGACAGACAGCAGGAAGATATGCAAAAGGTGGAAGTACGCAAGAGACCCCAGGCAGATGACCAGCACTAGATGGAGATGACGGATGGCGCAGGAGATGGTGGACGCCAGCGCGACCGATGGCAGACGGCGCGGAAGAAAGCGAAACGAGCGTGGGCTTGCTAGGCAAGCAAGGTGAGACCGGCTGCCCCACAGGTTGAGGCCAGGTGCCCTGCAGCACCGAGCCTGGAGCGAGAGGTCGATCATGGCTCGCCCTGGATGAGCGCAACGGCCTGCTCGCTCCTTGGGCGAATCGTACAGCGGTAGGGCTTCGGGTGACTGCGAAAGACATCAGCTCGCCATCCACGGATGAACTCCCACAAACACCAAACCCACCTTATCGTCCCCGTCGTCTCCTCCAGCACCGGCATCTCCTCCCCAGCCGGCGACACATCGAACACCGCCAGCGACATCGCCGCCGCAATAAACACGCTCGCGTCCGCGAGGTTCGAGCCCGGGCACACTCGCCGGCCAAACCCAAAGCTGACCGTCGCGCGCGGGTCGGGCTCGGCGTGCGGGCCAAAGTAGCGGTCGGGGTTGAAGACGAAGGGGTTCGCGTACGTGCGGGAGTCGTGCGTGAATTTCCTGGAAGGGGGGAGGAAGATGGTGGTGAGTATGAGGGCTTAGATGTTGTGGAACTTTGAGACTCACCAAATATTCGGCATCACCAACGCGCCCTTTGGGATCAAGTACCCGTTGTACACCTCGTCCTCCATCGCGCGATGCGGGACTGCTAAGGTAGGCAAGGTTAGGTTCATATTCACATCACCATACGCCTAGACTAGAGACATACCAAGAGGCTACGGCAAAAGTCAGCGACAGCGGAGAACAAGTAGAAGAGACTACGCACCACTACCGAATGCCACCTGAAGACCTCCGCGGCGAGCGCATCTACGTATGGTAGGCTGGCGCGGTCTTCGAAGGTTGGCAGGCGCGTGCCGCCGGTGACGCTATCGATCTCCGCCTGCGCTCTCCGCGCGGCGGCGGGGTGGGTAGCGAGCGCAAGGAATAGCGCGTAGATGGAGGAGACGGTCTAAAGAGCCGTTAGTATGAGTTAATTAAGATCGGTAAACAACAGCAAGGAACGCGGGAAGGGAGGAAGTAAGTAGCCGACTGTCGGGCAATCCCATAGCACAACACTGGCACGACCGAAAGCGAATGTGGCGCGAGCCAACGAGTAGGCTGAACGTACCGTATCAGCACCGCCTGTTGTTATGTCCAAGTTAGCGAGGGTAACAAAGCACTAGCGGGGTACTTACCGGAATAGAGCGACGCGGCTGCCCACTTGATGTCGAACTCGTCGTCAGCCGTCAGCTGCTTCTCTTGCAGAAGCTTGGACGTGAAGGACACAGGCGCGATGCCTTTGGCCTATAGGAGGTTAGCAGAGGAAAGGACTGACAACGCCAGAAGGGCGCACCATCTGCTGCTTGACCATGTTGTGCGGGGTCTCGACCAGCTCAGCGAGCGTAGCCGCCCACTGGCGCGCGATAGTATGGAAGCCGGCACCAGGGAACCATTCGGGAATATGGCGGACTGAGGAAGCGTGAGATGCAGCGGGTAGGAAGGATGATTACACGCACGCGCGGGAACAGTGTTGACAAGGAAGCCACCGGGGCTCGTTGCTTGCGAAAATTGCTCGGTCGCCTCGTCAGCGAGGGCGACGAGCGGATCGTAGTGTTCGCGGACTTCGTATCCATGGGAGATGCGGAGGATGATCGCGCCGGCGGTCCTAAGTGAAGAAGAATACGTTAGAGGGGGAAGTAGAGCGCCGCGGGAGGGGACTCACTTGCGTATGTGCGCGGCGAGTGCGTCGGGCTGGGCGAGGACGCGGCGGAGGAAGCGGCGGGTCTCGATCTCCTCTGCTGGGTGGAACTGCTTGATGGACGCGCGGGTGCCGATCGACTGGTGGAAAAGCCGACGAAAGCGGCGGAAGCGGTCGCCGTACGGGAGCAGGACGAGTGTATTGCGCCACCCGACGAGCTCGCCGCCCATCTGCATGACGGGCCGGTCGGAGAAGGTGCTCGAGCGCTTGTCGAGGAGGTCGGTGGCGATCTTGGGGTCGTTGACGATGACGAGGGTCTGGCCGAGTATGGTGACGGAGGAGAGGCCGCCGTACTGGTCGCCCCAGCGCGCGAAGGTGCGCCACTCCTGCTCGGAGGGCATGTCGAGGAGGTTGCCGATGAGGGGGAGGCCGGGGGGGCCGGGGGGGAGCGGGGGACGCGCGCGGGCAGCGCGCCACCTGCGGAATGCGACGCGGAGGAGGCAGAGGGCGACGCCGGCGCAGAAGGCATCGAGCCAGAAGACGAGGGGGGCCATGGTCGCTGCTGGTGGATACCCGCCACCGTCGCTCTCTGCCCGCCTTTATATACCGCGGACCGCGGGGCCGCATCTGCCAAACCAGGCCGCTTCCCTGACGAGACAAGTCGAGCTTGTGCTGATCGCTCTGATCCCCCGCCCGAGCCAGCACCGACCCGCCCCCTCCGCGGCCGAGCCCAGGGCCGTCTTCCAGGCCCCCCGCTAGCCACCTGGCGTGCTCAATGATGCCGGCAGCGTACGCCAGCTCCCGCGCGTATGTCGCCCCCGACATAGACACCCCGTCCGCGGGAGGGTCCTTGGCGTCCCGCCCTCCGCCCCGCACGGCCGCTGAAACGTCGCACCCGTAATGAGCAGTCCGTCCGGCAATGAGGCTGGGGAAACGTCGCACCCGCAATGAGGCTGCAGATCCACCGCGCATCCCGGGAGATTTGCGCCGCGAGGCGAGCCTGGCGTCCCTCTCTGGACGGCGCCGCCTCTCGGGGACGGGCGTCGTCATGCGCTCGCGCTGCACGAGGCGGACGGCGAGTGAATACAAGGCGCGTCTTTTGGGGGGCAGGCGAGCCGGACGAAGGGACCCCGCGTCTCACGGGCGGGGCCTGGTGTTCACTAGCACCGTCAATAGACTCGCCCTCTCCCGACATTACCAGGGCAGAACCACGCGGAGAAGTCTGCGAGCTCAGGTCGATGTCGTCCTTGTGTCGTCCGCAGTGCCGTCAGAGTCCAGGTTGTCAGCGCAAGCGTTACAGCTCAGAGACTTTTGGCTGCACCAGATGTCGGCATGATTTAGAAGGAAGCAGACCCAGCGCGACTTGATCTTGGTTAGCAGTGGCACTCGGAGCATCCTCCTTGGCAGCCCCGCCCCAGAGCTTCCAGGAAAGCCTGACAAGCCCATGCTTGTCCGTTTCAGGACAAACGAGGGTGAACAAACAAACAACCTCGAACGGACAAACAGTGGCACCCACAACGCCAAACAGAGATCACCCAAGCAAACATGTTCAAACGAGGGACGACAAGTCTAGCCACCTCGGACACCAGTCCGAGAAGCGAAAGAGTACAAAGCATATACACAGTATCTGCAGCAAGGGTATGTACACAAGCAAGGAAAGCCTGAGCGAAGAAACCAACATCAACACGAAAAGCAGAACTTCGACGACCTAAGGTAAGTAGTGCTTCGACAAGCGAAGGAAGAAAGCATAAGCACTGCGAAGGGACCACCTTCGCAGCGAATGTAAGCAACGAGTAACAGGTGCGTAAGAGGTAAGTAAAAACTAGGTAGCACAAAGAAAGCAAGAGCAAAGAACGATAGCGAGTGTAAGTCTCCAAAACCAACCAACCAACAACCTGACCGACGTACAAAAAGGCGTAAAAGAGGGAAATGAAGCACTTCTTCCTGGTTTCAACGTCGTACAAAGTCCATCCTCGCCAACCCTCTACGACGACCGCCCGCCCCCCGCGCGCACCGGCCGCTCATCCATAGATCGTTCTTCTCAACCGGTGGCGCCGCCTACTACTACTGCGCCCCCGTCGCCGTCTCGTGCGTCGTCGAAGTCCCCGCGTCGGTCTGGGAGGGAGTGTCAGCGTTGTTATTCTCCCTTCGCCACAACAAATCAGATAGAAAACGAAAAAGGCAGACGAGGGGCGGAGAGGAGGGAAGCAATGAACAAGGAGAGAGGGAGGACGGGACCCACCTGCACGCGGCAGGGGGCCGGCCCCTCCGTCAGAAAGGCAGCAGCGCGTCCGTCGACAGCGGGGACGGATCCGGGGTGTTGGAGGTGGAGGAGGCACGTTTGAGGGGTGCAGTGGAGTCCGCGTAGCGCGAGGCGGAGGAGTCTCCGTGGCGCGATGCCGAGGCGTCGAAGCGGGACGCAGAGGAGGCGCTGGGGTGACGAGACACAGGGGATGTCGGCGTCGGATAGCACGACGCGGGTGAGTGTGGCGACGGCGCCGGCGCGCACATCGAGAGGTGCGGGATGTGCAGCGCGGGCTCGGGCATGCGGAGGGTGGTCGACTCAGACGTGTGGAGGGTCGACTTGGATGGGCGCGCGGTCGCATGAGATGCACACGACGCGTGCATCTCTGAGCTCGTGGCGTGGCTGTCGGAGCAAGTGGCATGACTTTCGGAGCCCGACAGACGAGGCGCGCCGTCTGACAAACGAGGCGCACCATCCGTCAGGCAAGCCGCTGTCTCGCTCGTCGCCGAGGTAGGCGTCGGCGTCGGCGTGCGCGACCCGTCCGCCCTAACGCGAGGCGTGTCCGGCGGCGACGCAAGCGGCGTGCCCGGCGGGAAGCGCGGCGAGTGCTCCGTGGACGTGCGCGAGTGCGCGTCCTCGGCGACAGCACCCGAAGTGGCACGCCCGGTCACGGTGCCCAAGTCCCCGACACCGTAATCCTCTTCATCCGAAGACATCGACGACCTCGTCCGCCACGTCGCGCGCTTGTCCAGCCCACTCGACCCCGCCAGCACCCCAAACTCGTCCACGGCCCTGGCCCTAGCCTCTCTCCCCAAGCTCCCTCTTGTCCTTCCACCAGAGCCGCTCGTGTCCACGCTGAGTCCACCCCTGCTCCTCAATCCCCTTCCTCCACTCCCCCTCCGTTCCCGCGCCTCCCTTCCAACACTCCCCTGGCTGTTGCCACCGAAGCCACGCCCCGTAATCCTCTCCAAAAACCGCTCAGTCAAACGCACCGACTCGCGCAGGTCGTCCTGCGAGCGCTGCTCCTGCTCGCGCACGCGCTCCTGGATGGTCTCGATCTGGACGGAGATGTTCGTCGGGCGCTGGGTGGGCGGGTTAGCGTGAGAGGCCAAGTGGAGTCGTGGGGTAAGGTGTAGCGAGCAAGAAAGGACAGAAGCAATGGAGTGTGAAGACAAGCGACAAGCGGAAGGGAAGATCAGGTCGCAGAGCTCGAGTGACAGGAGCAAGGAACGCGCAGAAAGTAGCCTGGAAGGACAGGACCCCGCGAGACGGAGTCGGACACAACTAGTAGACAGGCACGCCTGACCAGGAAAGCACTGGTAGGGAACCAGAGGAAAAGACTAAGCATGAAGACGACAGGCTGCATGTCGTCGCGGACTTGTAAAGCAGGCCTCCAACCGCCGCCCGTGTAATTGAGAAAGTAGGCAAGGACACGAGACAATGCATCACCAACTAAACCTCGAGACTCACCTGCGACCCAAACGTCCGATTATGTATCGATTTTGACCTCGTCTGCAACGAGAACGACAGGCTCTCGGGGTCGTCGATCAGCTCGCGGATATCCTTCCGCGCGTTGAGCGTCGCGAGGAGGGAGTTCGAGTATCTGGGGTGGGGTGTAAGCGTGGAGGTCACGACGAGGGTCCAGAGCACCTGGAGCGTGCGCTCTGGGGTGGGTACGATGATGAACCGAACTTACACTGAGAGTTGAGCAGATAAGCCATCAAGGGGAAAGCAGAACAAGTCCACCAAACGTCAGCCAACGCCCTCCAAACCGAGCCAAAGTCACGCACGTCTGCCCAGGCTGCGACGGGTGATCAGTACCAGGTCGCTTGCGCCACAAGCCAAAAGGCAGACTTACCTGAAGTAGAACGCTACGTAGATGAGGGTGTCGCCCCAGACCGAGATCTGCGGACAGTCCGTATCAGTAAACGATATCCGCTTGAGCCGCAGTGAGAGTTCAAGTGCTCCCGGCACAGCTGACAGAGGTACTTGGACCACAGCTAGGGTACTACAAATGCGAGCGACCAGAGGCACCACGACCACATCCAGAACACTCACAGAGATGAGGGACCCAATGGCGCAGACGCTTGTCAACATACCCGTGCTGACGGCGAACATGATCTGGACGGTGATTAGCTCAGATGAACGAGCAAGCTTGAAGCAACGCTGAAAGCTCAGAAAACACCGGAAGCTTGCGCAACGCCGCGAGAGGGACGTCGCAGATCTGGGGTAGCGAAAGCCTACGGTAACTCCGCGAAATGAAGGGTACCAATAGCTTACGTCGACGCCGCCAGCCTAACGCAACGGCGCAAACCGCGAGCTCGAGGTAGTAGACATCGCTAGCACGAGGCAGGCGACGGCGCGAGCCAGGAAAATACTCCGCAGTGCTCCGGACAGCCCTCAGAGTCTACACCCCGAAAGTCTCAACAAGTCTCGCCCACTCACCAACTTGCTAATCATCGTATCCGACTTCTTGAAGCCTGTGCGCGAGCGGTGCAGGTAGAAGAAGAGCCCGGCGGCGATGATGACGTCCGCGACCGCGCCGAGGACGTTGACCGTCATGGAGAGAGGCTGAAGGGAAGAGTTAGCTGGAGGCCTCGCCATACACCCGGTCGACGACAGGGCCGAGTCCAGCTAGATCTTAAGCTCAAGACTAACCTTCATCGACGAGAGCTGCGACCATGTTTCCAGCTGAAGCCTTGATGAGTGTCATGTTAGCAAGACTCCAGCGTGCATATACTAAAGTCCACTCACGACT
Source organism: Pleurotus ostreatus/Saccharomyces cerevisiae fusant (assembly GCA_024196135.1). NCBI lineage: Eukaryota > Fungi > Pleurotus ostreatus/Saccharomyces cerevisiae fusant. The sequence goes on along the minus strand of JAMQCK010000015.1, from coordinate 79,972 downwards.
TCGCGGTGAAAACCACCGAGCATGCTGGGAGCGGATACCGGTTAAAATTCATCCTGACCTAACGAATGGTACTGCGCTCGACGTACCGAACTCGCTGACCACCAGACCCGTCTGTGGCGCTGACATCAGCGACCGACCCGCAGCATAAATGCGGCATACGCACGATGAGGCCCGTCAGCCACTTGCACTTATTGCTCACTATGGCAGGGGCAATGTCAGCGGAAGGGGCGGAATTGAATACGGGAGGCGACGTACGCTTCCACACCCGCATGGTCAGGAAGCTTGGTCAGAAGTTAGTGCATGTTTGGACGAGGAGGTGGCGTTGTATTTACCCTTGGACTAGCAGACCGATCATGCCCTGCGAGACGGTAAGGCGGCTGCGGCAAGAAAGATGGATAGACATACGTTGAACAAGACCTCCAGCTGCGCAATGAGCTGTGAGCAAACCAACGAACAGTGGAGAACACTAGACGAACCAAGATACTCCTGCGGCAACATCAGACCAAGTACGGATCAGAGAAATCTGCGGACGAACCAGGTCATGTTATTGAGGCTGCCCGGGTTGTTGTAATTCGATACGACATAGAAGTAGACTGCATAGATGAGATACGATTTAGAGGATGTTGGAGACCGGCGTACCCGTATGGGAGATCAATATTTGATGCACCGTGTCGAAGACGAATACGAGCAGGACCTGATGCGAATGTTAATCACTGAGCCCGGCTGGAGACCGACGACCTCACAAGAGCCTTGATGTACCACACGTCCTGCAGTACGCGTCAGCTAGAGTAGTGCGCGTCCGTCGCATCCATGCACGTACCGCCCCATATCGCGTGAAATACCACCAGGTCTGCACGCAGGAGACTGCCGAGCGGTCAGCTTCCGCCATCGAGCATATAACCATCTATCATTCGTACCGCCATACAAGCTGCAACGAAAATCCTCGATCAGATCACATGCGGAAAACCAACATAGGTCACGTCCGACTCACGCTGCTGCACAGAGGGCGCCGACTAGCGACGCGCCGACGGTGTTGTCGACCGCCATGTGCGGCTGGGCGTTCATGCTCATCTTGCGCTGGGTGGATGAGGAGGTGGCGCGGACGTGGGAGGAGACAAGGAGAGAAGCGAGGCGACCGGAAAACGGCTGGCCTGGCCGGACGTGCGCCTTATGGTCTTAAGAAACGGCACTAGAGTAAGAAGCGCACGGATGCGCCGCGCTAGCGCGTCAGTATTCGCGCGCGAAAAAAGGGCGCCTCCCGACGTCGTCGCCGTCCCTAGTCGTTCCCCAGCGAATGCCAGGCCGTTGGTATTCCGTGCGCGCCGCGATATCGTCCAAGGGGCGCCGCAGGGGGAGAGTGGAAACGCTGCCTTTGCTGAGACTATGTGGCTCCTGCAGCCCAGGGTCCCGAATAGGCCCCCGCTCCTGGGGATCCCGTGCCGCCGCCTCGACAGGCTGACACTCTACGTCCGAGGCCTTTCCCGAAGCACACCCATACGTCAACCGGGTGCAGAACGTCGATCAGAACCTCACTGACGAGCCCTGGGGTCGTCAAGGCGGCGCATGCTCACGAAAATCGCGCCGATAATGAGGGAGAGTATTCCAGCTGACCACGCACCGCACCATGAGGCTCCGATGTGCGCCTCGCACAGGTTGCAGAGGAGCGCAGAGCAGATGCTGCTACCCTCGTAGATGCCCGGTGCGTCGATAGAACGGGCACCGGGAGCCGCTCGGGTTCGCCTCGCGGCCCACAGGTCCCTCGGATCACGCCAGGCAGCCAGTCCCGATGATAGGAAAGAACGATTTCCGCTTGCGTCAAGCCTGTGCGTCGCGCATCGAGGCGAAAGGTGCGTGGCGCACACTCAATATATTCATTTCGCACCAGCTGTAAACTGTACGCTCGCGGGACCACACTCCGGCGCATGCCGCCCGTCAGCTCACGCCCGGGCGGCCGTCTTGGGCTCCCAGGCCTCGATCTTCGGCTTGACGGTGTTGTACGAGCGGTACGCGCCACGCGTGCCGGAGATGTTCTCCGTCCATTGCTGGAAAGGGAAGGGGAAGGCGCGGTTAGAGGGCGCGTAGATTCACGGCACGTGGGCGCACCTGCTTCCAAGGGGGCGACAAGTTCTGGACAACGGGGTCCTCAGTCGGGGGCAGCGCGCGGATATGCTGCAGCCATGAGTGCCACTCGGGAGGGACCTGCGAGTTATCTTCGTAGTACTGCTTGCTGATGGAGTCCTAGGTATGCGGTCAGTCTGGCGTACATGGCCTCCGATCGGGGTACACACCTGGGCGAAGATGACCCAGCGCTGGCGACCTGGTACACCTTCAGCATGATCATAGAGTCAAGAAATTGGGGTACACACCTGGCACTTCCTCGTGCGGGTTCATGTTCTCAAAGTACTTGTTCCCGAACCTCGAAGTGAAGGTAAGCACGGATGTATTCGCAATACGACGCTGCTCGCTCTTACTGGTCCGCGCCAATGAAACGGCCAGCCTTGACATCGTTCAAGTGCATGAGCTGCTGGTAGGCGTCGCGCGGGCCGACGCGGTACACATTGCGGACGAACCGCGCGAACGAAGACATGACGGGAGAGTGTAATGACGAAAAAGGAAATTAGTGATCCGGGCTATACCAAGGTGACACACTACCAAGCAGTGATTGGCCACCGCAAAGCTGAGCAAGATATGCTGTCTGAAGGAGAGTTACTCTTGCCTATGTACGACAGCTTGAAACCTACGTTGTGCCATTTCCCTCCATGCTCTCAAGCAGCAGCTTAAATCATACAATTATCCTCGGACATCTTTACCGGAAACCCATCGCATGCATAGACTATGTCTTTAAGCTATAATACAAGCTCCGCGAGCTAGTAGATACTGGTACCACTATGTACATCGAAAACGAAGGCGACAGTATGTTACGCTCGATGAAGAAGATAAAGGGAATAAAAAGGTTCAAGGAGACGCGATAGAGGAAAAGAGATAACACTGGCCGCGAAGAGCGAAAGGATGGCCATAGGTAAGGAAACACTAGCCACTGATAAGGAGACACCAGGAACTTGTAAGGAAACACCGGCCACTGGTAAGGAAGCAGCCGCATGGAGGAAAACAGACACTAGCGGTATATGTAGTAGATTTCGTACACTTGTTCTTCATTTCATTCTTGGTCCTGCCCGCGTACAACACTTCGCACCCACGAAGCCCTGCCCCGAGCGCGCACGACAGCCCGCTAGTCCGCGTACAGCACATACTTGTCCGTCGAGTCTATCCACGCACGCAGCTCGTCGTCCGTGGCGATAGTGATATCCTTCTCGCCCGCCCGGTAGTGCAGGTACTGCACATCCCCGCCCAGCCGCGCCTCGATCTTGAGCGTCAGCTCCTTGATCCCCACCTGCGGGTGCACGCGGATCGCCACCAAGTCGTCCGACACCCGGTCGAAGATCTTGATCTTGATGAACGCCGGCGACGGGTTCGCGCCCGAGATCGGCGGGTTCGTCGCTGTGCTCTGCGACCGCGAGCGCGTCTGCACCTCGGACGAGCGCGAGTGCATCTCCGAGGAGCGCGACGAGACGGCCGTCGCGGAGGACGAGGTCGCCCACTTCGACGAGTGCCCGCCGTCGAGCGTGGGCGCCCCGCCGCGCGAGTCGGGGTAATGTCGCCCGAGGGAGGACTGCGAGCCGTTTCGCTGGTGGTTCTGGACGTGCGCGTGCATACGGAGGTTGTCGGTCGACGGGGTGGACTGCGCGTAGGGGTGTCGCTGCTGGGAGGATTGGTGCCGGTCCGGCGCGGGCGGGGCGTAACGGTCGTCATAGTCATCCTGGTCATCAACATTGAGGCGCTGCATCTGGTCGTTCAGTTCGTAATCATTCTGGCGATACGAGTCCAGCTCCTCCAGCTCGTCGTAGCGCGGCTCGAGGTGGTTCTCCACGTCGCCGGGCTTGAGGGCGAGGAACTCGCGTACGAGCACGTGCTCCACGACCGAGCGTGCGCCGATCTTCGTGAGGTCGCAGAGCTGGTGCAGGTACTCGTTGAGCTCTTCTCGCCGAGTCTGAGTCAGCTCGTTGTCGACGTGCGCGGCCGGCCCGGGCATGAATGGCAGGATTCGCTCGTCGCCCTCGCGCCCGGCTTCTCGCGGGAAAGCTTCCAGCAAACTGACCTGGAAGTCGTAGAAGTCGTTGTACACACGGAAGAGCACCAGTTGCTTCGCTGGTGGAAGCTGATTGGAGCCTGGCGGAGGGTATGGCTGATATATGGCGTCCACCCGGAACCAGTATTCGTCCATCTCGAAGTGGAACGAGACGCACTCCGCCTTGAGCAGCAGCCCCTCCGGCAGCGGCTCAACCGGTGGCACCTCAGGCTCCTGCGGCGGATCGTCTGGGTACTGCGTAGGCGGTGAGGATGGGAAGTAGTTATCACGCTGGGACTGTGATGGCTGGGATTGATGGCGCGGATGATACGAGCCGTTCTCGTGGTGCTGTTGCGGAACCTGCGGCGGTGGGTGCATCGATTGCGGATGCCCAAAGGGCGTGCTCGGTACAGACTGTGACTGGCGGGCGTGGGGACCGTCGAGGACACCAAGCGCGATGCTGTTCTGCTTGTACGAGTACATCTTCTTCTTCCAGTCCTCGACGCGGGGCACAATGCCACTGTCCATGAGCGACTGGACGTCCTGCACGGGCTTGCCGGTAGTGGGGTCGTGTACCTCGACAAAGGAAACGGGGATGAGACCGGGTCGGCCTAGGCGACCGATCGGTTTCGCGACGAACCACTCGCGGTTCGACTGCGCAACGACGGTTACTGAGTCCCCCCGCTTTGCGTCTAATTCATCCGCGCGCTCGGCAACAAAGTCATGCTGCACCACAGCGTAGAAGATTTGCGTGCCCGACTTGCGGGAGGGCATCGGCGGGAGGTCGGTGGTGGGGGGCTTAGGGGAGGAGTGGGGGAAGCCGCCATCGCCGCCGCCTATCTGCGATACACGCGAGCTGCAACGGATGTTAGCTAGAAGTCAATAGGTAGCAAAGGCCACGCACGCAGTGTTGGGTTTAGAGAATTCCTCGAACATCGCACACGGCACCAGGCCGCGCGCGCCCGTCGCGGGATTGTGTGCTTCGTACCATGGCTGGCCGTCCGGTCCCGTTACCGAGCCGTTCACATAAAAGAAGTCGCCCTTCTTGAAGGGGAGTTCCTGCGCTGCCCGAGGCCTGTGAGTCGAGAGCGCACGGATGACCTTCTGAGGGGGGAGGATAGAGGATGGCGGCTTGGAGACCGCAGGTAACGGTAACGGCGTAGATATCTGGCTTCGGATCGAGTCCTTGTTCGCAGACTTTCGGAAGGACTTCATGGGAGGAGATGGGGCGCCTAGGCTGGTGTCGCTGAGGACAGATGTGCGCAGCAGGGGCGTCCGTACAGAGTTCGTGACCGCGCCGGTCAAGAGCGTATGCGGCCACGTGGGAAGATGAACCAACTTTGATGGATTTGGTGTTGAGCAGTGTGTTTGTCGATCACGTCGACGGCGCGCTTTGCGTGCTTCGCGGGAAGACTCAGGGAGGGAACTTGCAAGGTCTCGGATTTATACAAGGGCTACCGGCGGCAGTGCACGGCCTACTGAAGTATACAAATGTCCATTTCGATCTGCTTATCGAGTCTGATCTGAACAATAACGTTACTCTATGCGCGCCTGCCAGATGTCGAGCAGCCCCTGCGGAGCTCGGCAAGGAAGCCTGGATGGTGATTGGTGATTGAAAGCCGCTAAGGGAATCGGCAGCCCTTTGTGGCGGGAGGCGCGCACGCTATATGATCATGACTTGGTATCGGCGCTTCGAGAGTGCAAAGCCATGGATAATGCCCGATGTCTTCGCGCATCTTAGGACTCTCCATTGGGCAGGAGTCGTGTCGTGGAAGGTCGGTACATACCGGACGAAGGCACACTCATAAGCATTGAAGACGTACGACCACGTCTCATGACGGGATAACAAGGCGCTTGGGTGCCCCCAGGAAGGTCGGTATCCGCTCTATAGGCGCGATAGCTTCATTGCTGTAGTACAATGGGACACTTCCCGTGAGTCGAGAGCATGCTACAAGGACAATTGCTCGCCGCTCAGTGACGGCATGGGAGGCGGCGATGAGGTAGCCCAGTTTGGACGAGGCCATATAAGACCGGAACAGCGGTAGCGCCGACAAAGCGCCTTGTAGCACAGGATTAGCGCGCAGAACGTGTAGAATCATGGAGCGCAGTCATCCTGCCAGCGCAGGCCATTTGTCGAGAAGGTACGCCCCGAGGCCAGAAGCACGATTTCATTTACAACGCTGAAAGTAGCAGACAATCGGGAGAACCAGACAGTCAAGCAGCGAGAAAGCGCAGTCCATCCAGCATCCGGACGCTCAGAGAACGAGGGTGTGTCAACTTTGTGGATGGGAACAAGTGCAAGTTGAACATCCGCTTTTGGAAGGGCTTGTTCGGCGATTCGGTCCAAGCTGTGGAGGCCACAGGTAAATAGACGACAATTTTGTCAAGCGCTGACGCCGGCGACACCGCGCGCGCGTCTCATCAACACATACCGGTCCACCGTCTCTGCCCACCATGGCGGCACGAAAACTACAGAGTGCGCCCCGGAAACCATGGCAAAGGTGTATCCGTATTGACCGCGCGTCCAGCCGAGATCGACCGCACCTTGAAGAAGGTCGCGGAGGGCGTCGAGCTGTTCGAGGGCATTTACGACAAGATGCAGGCGTCGACGAACCAGACGCAGAAGGAGAAGCTCGAGCTCGACTTGAAGACACAGATCAAGAAGTTGCAACGGTTACGAGACCAGATCAAGACCTGGGTCGCGAGCAACGACATCAAGGACAAGTCCCAATTGCTGGAGAACCGTAGGCTCATTGAGACGGTGAGTGTACCCTCAATGACCCATCATACATCCTCCATCGCCCTGCGCGCTTTTGCGCGTGCATACATCTCGTCAGTGGCGCGTGCTGATCGCCCATTGTTCAGCAAATGGAGAAGTTCAAGGCCTGCGAGAAGGAGATGAAGACCAAGGCTTTCTCCAAGGAGGGCCTAACGCAAGCCGCGAAACTCGACCCGAAGGAGCAGGAGAAGGAGGAGGCGATGCAGTGGCTGCAGTCCATGGTGGAGGAGTTGCAGATGCAGGTCGAGGCCGCGGAAGCGCAGGTCGAGGCGTTGCAAAGTACGGGGAAGAAGAAGAAGGCCTCAAACACGGCGGGCCGGATGGAGGAGCTCGAGCAGCTGAACGATCGCAGAAAGTGGCACATCAGCCGGTTGGAGATCATACTACGACTGCTCAACAATGGCTCGCTGACGACGGACCGCGTCAACGCACTAAAGGATGACGTGCAGTACTTCGTGGAGAGCAATACGGTGCGTGTTGCTATATGTGTGGCGCACATACGATGGCTGATAGCCATGCAGGAAGAGGACTTCGATGAGGACGAGGGCATCTACGACGAGTTGAGGCTCGACGAAGAGGAAGAGAAGTTTGGCTTGTTGAATGACGAGGATGACGCCTCGGAATCGGCCAGTGAAGGTACTGTGCCGCCTTGTCGACCTTCCGCTGCCTCTGATCTAGATGTTCAGACTTGCCGCCCCGAACGCCCGTCAAACACAAGCACGAGAAAGAGAAGGAGAAGGAGAAGGACGTTGAGCACAAGCGCGAGCAGGAGAGCCCGGTACTCAAGAAGGCGAACATCTCATTACGAAGTGCGTCGGTCTTCTTTGGTTTCGACCTGTTCATTGACAGGACCCTGCAGAACCTTCTGTCGATGGTACGCGTATTCATTGCTGGCTTATAAGCCATCCATCAAACATCCCCCTTAGCCAAACCTCCTCCAAACTTCGTGCAACAGCCCATGTCGAGCATATTAAAGGCAGGCCTATCCACGACGCAACCCGCACCGCGCCCACCAGCACAACTTCCGCCAATAAAGTACGCGCAGATGGCAGCGCAAGCGGTAAACCAGTCAACCCCGTCAACGGCACAACCCACGACCACACCATCGACAAGCACGACAACGGTATCAGCATCGCAATCGACGCCGCAGACTGCGCCTTCACAATCGCCGTCAATACCACCGTCAACGTCCGACCAGCAATCGCACGCGCCGTCATCGCCCAGCTTCACGCATCCATCCGTAACGAGCCCAATGATGTCTTCCGCAGCGTCAGTATCGCAAATACCGGATGGGTCTTTGGCGTCAGAACAGCAATCCCCATCGTTATCTGAGGCGGTTGCACCTAGTTCAAGAAGCGGTTCTGCTGCCGCCGCATCGCCGCAAAAGCTGACTGCCGCGCGGAAAGGTGCTTTCCCCTACAACGCCCTTGGCCATCCCTGTCTAATCGACCATCGCAGAATCCGTATCATCTGAGTCCCAGGCGGCACCTGTGGCACCTCCAGGCGTCACTCCTGTAAGCGAGCAAGGTCCACCCTTGCGTGCTTCGCTCACCCATTTACGTCTAGCCTGCGGACACGACGCAGACGCAGCAGCTTCCTGCCTCCACCTCAAACGGCGGCCCCGCGACGTCACCGCTGCCGCAACAGCTGCAGGCCTCCGTCACGCCGGCAACACCAGGCGCAGGCGCGACTGCATCTCCTGCACCGATCGGCGCGCAACCTCTTGTTCCTCCTGGCGTCAAGCCGCCGACCGCATCGCAGAGCGAGGGCATGCTCGCGCCGCCGCAGCCGGGCCAGCAGACGCAGCAGTCACAGCGCAATTTGACGTCGCTGTCGGACCTGGTCGTGTCGTACGAGAACGCGAAGCAGAAGGCGAACGTGCGGATGTCGAACTTGGACCAGGTGCACAAGATGCTGGAGGGTGGGTACAGCAACTTGCCCCAGCCGGCGGATACGGATAAGTGAGTGGCGAGTTTTGCTATATGGCCAAAGTATTGACGACCTCGTGCGCGTGCAGGCCAAAGTACTATGTGCCAAGGAATCCGTACCAGACGCCAGCGTACTACCCGCAAGTGCCGCATCCGTACCTCAGCACGCCTCGCGCGTTCACCAACATGGACGTCGAGACGCTCTTCTACGTGTTCTACTACCTCCCAGGGACCTACCAGCAGTACGTATACCCGTCGCCACCACCCCTCCCCACGAGTAGCTGACGCACCGTCTCAGGTTCCTCGCCGCCAGGGAGCTCAAGCGGCAGTCGTGGCGCTTCCATGTGAAGTACCTAACGTGGTTCCAGCGGCACTCAGAGCCGCAGGCGATCACGGAGGAGTACGAGCAGGGCGTGTACGTGTACTTCGACTGGGAGGGATCGTGGTGCCAGCGTAAGAAGAGCGACTTCCGGTTCGAGTACAGGTATCTGTCGGAGGATTAGGTGCCAGCTGGGGGTTATTGGTCTCCCTGGTGGGGAATTGTTGCGCGCTGAGCAAGGGTCTCTGGACGCTGTATTTTGACTCGATAATATGTCTATATTGTCTTTATTGCCTACTCCTTCGAGCGCGACATATATCGCAATGAATTCTCTTTTGCTATCCTCCTCTGAGAACCAATCGCTTCCCCGTCAATCAAGGCTCCGTTTCTGCCTCGTTTGGCAACAATGACTCCGGAGGCCCCGGGCCGCCGTCCAAGCGCAGGTCGGCAGGTCCAGCTCGTCTTGGTGCTCGCCATCATCTTCAAGATACTCTGCGAACCGCTCCTCATCGTCAACGCTTTCTCCCTGACACTCCTACGAATGGCTATATGCCTGCTCGCCTTGTTGCCTCTCCTGTAGCTCTTCTGGCCTAGATACTGGTCTAAGCGCTACGCCCCTGCCAACTGAAGTCCGCCATTCTGCGCGCCACCATGCCTCCTCGCTCTCCGATTCATCCCTAACACTCTTCTACCCTCCTAGGCTGTTGATTGACACCATCAGCGGGTCTCCAGCGCTCCCCGTTTGCGAGAAAAAGTTGCAAAAAAGTGGGTATATATTAACTGTCCGTTCAGTCACCGTTACAGTCGGGATGGTTTAGTGGTTACGACCGCCCATTCCGATATGTTTCCCTTACGAGGGCACGGCACCGCTACGGCGACTGTGATCACAGTGCTACGGCCTGGGCAACGTCTACGGACTTGTTTTTATTCTTTTCTTCGCTTTCTTGGCATTCTCCAGCAATACATGGCTCCTGCGGGGTTCGGACGGTACCAGGAGTGGAGAGAGAGGGTGCGATGCACGTGATGGCTACAACACGTTCCGCGTTCGAGTCTGCGAGAGTGCCGACGGCGGGGGCTCTCCTGCAGATCATCCCTTGGCAATCTCCGGCCGGACGAGTTTCTCTTTTCGCGCGATACCAAGGTGCTTGCAGACTTCCGCATTACTTTGACATACTATCAGCCTTGTCTAGATACATATTCTCGCCTTGGCGGGAGAGCCAATGACGGGCAACTCGCAGACCGTCTACTTGTACTTTGTGGCACCTTGCAATCGAGGTAGTACAGTACTATTACTTCTACTGCGGTCATACCGCGCTTGTCTATAAGAAATGGATAAAAACCGCCACGTCTGAATTCTCTGCTATGCAGCCTTGTCTTTCGTTTCACACAAGTAGTCGTGATCGTCGTGCGCGACGATGACCCAGTGCCACCCGGATCCCGGGCCGCGCTCCCGACACGGCTCTCCTCGACCGCCGCTGCAGCTCCCCAGCTTTCCACCTTTGCTCTCCCTCTCATGTCGCTCCTTCCGCCTGATCCCGCCTCGCTCACCGACAAGGAGCTCGTCGAGAACGGCGGTGACGACGCGGTCTGCCAGCCCGTACACTGCTTCCATGCATTCGATACGCTGTACTGCGCCCTCACCGATGCGTTACCAATCCCGCCGGCGTACCCCAATGATAAGTAGTACGTCTTCAGGATTTCTGGCATCTGAGATCGAGCTCAGGATCGTTCAGCCCCCTCTTCGTCACTTGGAACACTCGGCGGACGGGGCGCTCCCCGCGATTGCGGGGGTGTATAGGGACGTTCGAGAGCTTGCCGCTGCATGAGGGCATTCCAGAGTACGCGCTCATCAGCGCCTTCCGCGATCACCGCTTTCGCAAGATCGAGCGCAGCGAGCTCCCAAGCCTGGAGTGCGGGTGCGTAGTCCGTCACTTGCTATCCCTGACGCTCACCTACTCAGGATCTCCCTCCTCACCGACTTCGAGGACGCCGACACCTATCTAGACTGGACCCTTGGCGTCCACGGCATCCGCATCAACTTCCCCCACCCCTCCTTGCTGCCCGCCGCCTCTCCCTCCGGGTCCCCATCCCCGTACTCGTCATCGGCGTCCATCCCCCGCGTATCGAACAAGCAGCGCTTCTCCGCCGTCTACCTGCCCGACGTCATGCCCGAGCAGGGCTGGGACAAGATCGAGTCCGTCGACAGCGCCATCCGCAAGGCCGGCTGGACCGGCCGCATAACGGAGGACCTCCGCCGCAGCGTGCATCTCGTGCGCTTCCAGAGCAGGAAGTGCACGGTCGGGTGGGACGAGTATGTGGCGTGGCGCGAGGCGTCGGGGGCGGAAATGTGAATGGCAGGAACTTTGCTGGCGACGCAAGACATGCACTTACACGTAGAGTCGCGCAGATGTACAACTACAACAACCTTCGCTTCAAGGGTCCTTTCCTTTGTCTGTACAATACAATGATCATCTCGGTTGCATAGATTACCCTTGCTGGAGTTCATTCAACGTGGAGTGTGCCTCTCGCCTTCCACTCGGCTTCATCGGGGGCGGGTCAGCGCCGCCGTATCGTCCATGATCAGCTCGTCAAGCATCCATACCTCCAAGGTCGGGGCGTTTGCCGAAGGGAGCGCCCAGGCTCCGCCGATCGCCGCGCCTCCCCCGTCGCGCGATCGCGCGACGCGCACCTGGCCATGTCACCCGCAATTCGTCCACCTTGCTCTTGACCACCATCCTCCTTCCCATCCCACCAACTAGACCCGATCCCACTATGACCCAGTTCCCCGCACTCAAGAACGACTTACTGCTACGTGCAGCGAGAGGTCAGCCCTCGTCGATCGTCACATCGGCGACGCCGATGTGTTCTCGCGTCCATGTATTCACGCGCCGTGCCTAGGCGAGAAGACCGAGCGCGCGCCGGTCTGGGTGATGCGGCAGGCAGGGAGATACCTTCCCGGTGCGTGTGGAGGTTCATTGCAGGTGCTATAGACGATCGTACTGACCCAACATACACTCTCCACAGAATTCCGCGCCCTCCGCGCCCACCATGAATTCTTCGAGATCTGCCGGACGCCCGAGCTCGCCTGCGAGATCACCGTGCAGCCCGTGCGGCGGTACACCGGCCTGCTCGACGCCGCGATCATCTTCAGCGACATCCTCGTCATCCCCCAGGCCATGGGCATGGAGGTCATCATGAACCCCGGGCCGCACTTCCCCGCCCCGCTGGACACGCCCGCGGACGCGGAGAAGCTCCCGAAGGAGGTCGACGTGGAGAAGGAGCTAAAGTACGTGTTCGAGGCGCTGACGCGGACGCGGAAGGAGCTGAAGGGGGAGGTGCCGCTGATTGGGTTCTGCGGCGCGCCATGGACGCTGTTTGCGTATATGGTGGAGGGCGGTGGGAGCAAGACGCTGCAGAAGGCGAAGACGTGGCTGTTCAAGTATCCGGAGGAGAGCAAGGCGCTCTTGAAGCGTATTGCGGACGTTTGCATCGACTACCTTGTCGGGCAGGTCAAGGCAGGCGCACAGGTACGCAGCGTTTCTTCTATTCAATTCTTCCCCTGCTCATCCATTCCACGCTGAACCTTTGAGTTGACCTCCTTCCCAGCTTCTCCAAGTCTTCGACTCTTGGGCTGGCGAGCTCGGCCCCGACGACTTCGCCGAGTTCTCCCAGCCCACCCTCACCCAGATCTCCACCGGCGTCCGCCAAAAGCTCACCGCCACCGGCATCACCGTTCCTCCACTCACCCTCTTCGCCAAGGGTGCAAACTACGCCCTCGGCTCCCTAGCCGAGAACGCCGGCTACGACGTACTCGGTCTCGACTGGTGCATCGACCCAGCGGAGGCGCGCAAGATCGTCGGCGGCAAGGTCGCGCTGCAGGGAAACATGGACCCCAGTCTGCTTTATGGCGGGCGAGAGGCGATCGAGAGGGCGGTGAAGCGCATGAGCGAGAGGTTCGGGAAGGAGGGCGGCTGGATTGCTAACTTGGGCCACGGGATTACGCCTCAAGTGGATCCGGAAGATCTGAAGTGGTTCTTCGAGTGTGTGCACAAGTACTCAAGGGTGGCGTAGACTGCCCTTTGCTTCCATGTAAGAAGAGATGTTGGTATATGGAATGTATCGACCAGTGTATCTAGCGGGCTCCTCATATATAAGATAGTCACACCTCGTGAGCAGCATCATACTTAGGCTGCACAAAATTTGTGGCAAACATTGGGTCTTGTGAGAGCGCAACCCCTATAATGCATGGACAGGCTCGCACCCTGCCCCATATGGAAACGAGGACACGCTGCTTCGCTCTACCATGGCATTTCGCCTGCGCCGGCGAATGGCCGACCACGAACCCCATGAATCGATTCTTCTCATTTTGGCATGTATTATGGCCATGCCTTTACGCAGCTTCGCTTGGGTTATGTAGACAGACCGCGTCAAGGCGGTTCATCGGGGGTGCGGACGCTTCGCTTCCATTTGGCGCTCACCCGCTTCGCGAAGTCACCTACTCAGGTACTGGTCCCGGGTCTTTTTGCCCTTACGGGGAACGCTGCAGACTCAGGCAGTGTCATTGCCTACGCCATATAAAGGTGAACACGTTACCCTTCGTTCGTTCATCGACGTCCCTGAGGGCGCATCGAAATCGTCGCGATTTCCAGCTCTATGTCATCCGCCGAAGTCACTGACGCGCCGTCCGCTTCTGCCCTCCAACTTGCGTCGGCCCTCTCTCATGGTCATGTCAATGAGCTCCCAGTAGAACTTCTCAGGGAGGTGTTCACTCTCGTCGTCAACGATCGACAGTCTCACTCATGGGCGCTAATGTTCCAAGTGGGCACTTCTGCTCACGGGGTTCTGGCACTCGTGTGCCGCAAATGGCGCCCCATCATCGAGACTTTTTCTCGAGTTCCATGGCAATTCACGAAGATTGACATGGGCAATGGCTGCTTGACCTCAGCTGTGAGCCCCCAAGGCAAGGTGAACATGGTCAAAGCTATCTTGACCTTCTCTGACAGCCTCGAGCTCGATGTGACGTTGGATCTCCGCGTCCTCAACCCTACAGCGGCATGGCTGCACTTCGTTCTCGTGCAAGCTTGGCGCTTCCGCACGTTCACCATTCGTGGTGATCTACGCGACTGGGACGTATGTAAAGCTTTCTCTAGGCTTCAGCATGACAGCCGAGCGAAGGAGCATGATGTCCCCCTTCGTCGTCTCACGCTCGAGCACATCCCCCGGGCTGACAGCATACCCAGAGATTCACCTAATACTGTGCCATTGGAATACTCTGTTGCGGCGCCTTCCCTCTCGGAAATCTGCCTCGAAGGCCCGATGTCAAGTTATCTCGTTTCCCCCCAATTCCACCGCCCCCTGCGCGTCCGCAAGCTCGTCTGCACAGACTTCGGGATAGTCGCCTTGCATTCCCTCCTGAATAATACGGGATTACTAAGTCTGAAGGAGCTCGACTGGGACCGAAGGCCAAGCGCGATGCCTGCCGGCGTGCCAGATTATGCGGAAAAGAAGCTGCAGGACGTCGTTTCATCACCAGAACCTCCAGCGACGATGAACCATCTCGAGAAGATCACCCTTCGGAATGCAGCATATGCGTTGGAGAGCAAATTTTTCGACAACGTGATACTGCCAAAAGTCGAGGAGATCACCCTCAACAATATCGAGCTCAAGGACGACGTGGAGGGCGTGGTGAAACGCGGCCCGTCCAGTGAGTCGCGTCCTACTCTGAAAATTACGGCGAACTATCTCTAGTGGTTATCGAGTGACTCGTAAATGTAGCTTGTACGGTTGATAGTCCAATCCGACAATCCCATTGTTCTCGTTCCCAGGCCTGGTCCATGAACACCGTCTTTTGAGGACAGATGCATAGAACGAGCAGTGGTATAGGGCGAGTAGATCTATGTGTGAGGGGCCTGATATCTCGTTCCTTGTTCCTCTATCCAAGCAGAGCATCAGGTTGTCTTTCGAACCGCGTGCTACAAAATACTGCCAGAGGGATGGCCAGCAGCGCGCCGTCATCTATATCGCCAAGGCGTAAATAGTGCCTAGACAAAGCTCAGAGTAGATAAAGTCAACGTGGAAGCTCGCAAGCACGAAAGCAACCAGCGAGAAACACAAATCTCCCCGCCGGCAATTCCCGAGAAAGCAACTGCAGGAGAACTCCCGCCGTCGACGCTAGCGTAGACTCGAACGCGGAACGTGTTGCAACCATCACGTGCTACGTACCCACTCCCTTCAATCCAGCCCTCGTCCGCGACCCCGAAAGGACCATTTTTCGCTGGGAAGGGGGTGTCAAGGAAGCGCCAGGGCGAAGAACAAAAACAAGTCCGTAGACGTTGCCCAGGCCGTAGCACTGTAACCACAGTCGCCGTAGCGGTACCGTGCCCTCGTAAGGGAGGCATATCGGGATGGGCGGTCGTAACCACTGAACCATCCCGACTGCGAAAGTAGGTGAACGGTCGGTTAATATATGCCCACTTTTTGGCGACTTTTTCTCGCGAACGGAGATTGCTGGAGACTCTCAGATGGTGTCAATCAAGGGCCTAGTACCACGAGAGATGTTTGAAGGCATATCGGAGGGCGAGGAGGCGTAGCAGCGCGCAGATGAGGGTCTCCAAGTTTTGCGGGCGTAGCGCTTAGACTGCCCGAGGACGCGCGTGAGTAGCAATAAGTCGAGCGGTTGCGTAGTCATTCGCAAGCCATATACAACACCTTCTGAAGGAGATTCTCAAAACTAGTCGGCGATACCAGCCAGTAGGAGAAGTTTCCTGCGCGAGGATTGGTCGGTTGGGAACAAGAAGAGCGTGTGAGAATGCAGCCCCTGTCGTGAATTCAGCGGAGTTCGGCCTTCCCCGAAAGGAAGAAATGACAATTCGTGGTTCTCTCCGACGCTCACCGGGCTGAATGCACTGCCTGGCCTGACGAACTTTCAATATTCCCTTGATTCGGTGACCTGGAACTCCCGTTGCTCTGCGTCAGTGTGATCCCGCAGCATGCGCCTGCTAGTTCCCGGAACCCTCACCTAGTCTTAGTACAAAACATGCTCTGTTGCTGCTGCTGCGCCGCCTCCTTCGAATGTAGTACAAAGTACAAACCCTGGATCCTAGCAATCTCGCCCTTGAACGGTGGCCTGTCAAAGACAAGAACATCGCGAAGGCTACGACTGCGGAATATGATCGTCTTGTAAGGCGAGCACTCGCCGACCCTTTCATCGTTGCAGACGCCTCTCACCAAGGCCGGCGGTAAGCCTCGTGCACAACACTCTTATCTAGCCGGACACTTTTAAATCAATTTCTGCAGTGGCCAGCTCTCCGTGGAACATCGACCTTGACGGCTGGGCCATGGCTCAAAGAGAACAAAGGCGTCGGCGGTCGATCGTATGGTCAGTCCATCATGCTTCATATGAATACTACCAAAACCTTCCCCGTATGGTCATTCTATGTCGGCGAGGACGATGCGCAGCTGCGTCGGAGGGTATGCGGCGCCGGCGGCGGAATATAAGGTGACCACGTTCAGGGATCCTGGCTTTCGCACCCTCCATCCCTCTCATCCGTCACAGACCGCCGACGATGCCGCTGCCGCTGATACGTTCCCTGTCTAACGTGTTGCTCGACGTCCCTGCGTTGTCGAGCGCGTCGACAAGCCCGGCGTTCCCGACCGCTGCACAGTCTCGTGTCACTCAAGAACGGATCACCAAGGTCGACCGAATCCAGCAAGTTCTTCGAGGAGCGGCGCTGAACTTCTTCAACCACTTGCCTGTCGAGCTGGCGCTGATGATATTCACCGAAGTCGTCATTGAAGAAACATCCTCCTTCACCTACGATTTCCTCAACGCAGGACTCTACACCCATAGGCGCCTGGCGTCGGTCTGCAAGTGGTGGTCCGCGGTCATCAAGGGCATCCCGCGGCGCATTGGGAGACGATTATACTGCAATGTGAACCTCAACATCAGCACCCCGACGACGCTTACGAGCGAGGGCGACATGACCTCCATGATGAGGAATTACCTGGCGAGCTCGGGGAACGAGAACCTGAACGTCTTGATCGACCTGCGCTGCGCTGTCGGAAGCCTTCGACCATGTTTGGTCGCCCTCATCGCGCAATCTCGACGCTGGCGCACCGCCAGAATTCGCGGAGACCTGCGCGACGAGAACACCCGATCCGCCCTCGCTAATCTCACCGGCCAACTTCCGGCCCTACAAACCCTCACCCTCGAGCACATCCCTGCGACCAAGATCGACGAAGACACCGAGGAAATCGACCTCGGCTTTCTCGCGCACGCCCCAGCGCTGACGGAGCTCTCCCTCCTCGGCCCCATCCCGGCCTCCCTCATCAACATCATCATCCCCTCCAACAATATCATCCGCAAATTTGTCTGCGATGGAATCGAGACTTATCCGCTGCTCAATTGTCTGGAAGAAATGCCCAGCCTGCAGGAGCTTGATTTCGCGTACGAAGATCACGAAGATGACGATGTCGACGAATCCGGCGATCCCGAGCCCATCGAACCCAGTCTAGAGCTGCCTCATCTCACCAAGCTCGTCCTCCGCGACACGGCTTACGCTGTCAAAGGCTTCTTCGTCGCCGCTGTGTCCCTGCCGGCTATCAAGGAGGTCACTCTCGATAGTGGTGGCCGATATGGTGCAGCTGTCTTGACTGCGCTGAAGGACAGGAAACGCTCAAGGGGAGGCGACGCCGAGGGGTTCATCGTCAACTTCCTGCGCTAATTGCCCATGCCCTGTGTGCGGCCACCTGCCACCCAATCATTGTGTGCCCTGTACGCCAACGCGGTCCTTTCGTCTACCTTTCGCGCTCATATCCATATGGGGCCCTGTGCGAATTGTTGGGGACTGCGACTATCTCGTCCGCGTCTCTCCCCTTCTTGAACTTCATTACTTCACGCAGCATACTAATGACTTGTATTGAATATATTTTCGACCTCTCTGTACCATTTCGGACCCATAATCCATCTTGAAATGCTCTTCGAATCGCATCCTGTAGACCTTATTCATCGAGGACTATCGTCCTCCTTTTCGTTCAGGTACGTGAAGACTATGATACAACAGGAAAGCCTGTACACAACCGGGCACTGCTTAGGGGCACTATACGTTTTCCCCTTCATACCACCTGCCGATACGAAGCCTTCCCCTTCTCCCCGTCCACCACCCATTCCTCTTTCGTCACCCCCTCCTCTACGTCTTGCTCCTCCTTCGCCTTCGCCCTCGGTGCGCCGAGATCGTCCTCCACGCCGATGGCCGACTCGCCGACCTTGTCGACCTTGTCCCTGTACGCGGGCACGAAGTTCACGCAGAGCGGGTAGGTGTAGGCGGAGACGAAGAACATGGTGGGCACGATCATGGCAAACGCGGTGCTGTTGCGCACGTCGGCGACGGCGGCGAGGATTGGGGGGACTGAGAAAGCGATTAGTATGGAGGTGAATGTGAAGTCGGTGCGAAATGATTGATGGAAGGATACATTCCACGAGGGGTGTACTCACCACAAGCGCCTCCGGAAACACCGCCGACGATCCAGCCAGATCCTCGCTTTGTGTGCCGGCCGAGTCCACGAATACCCAGGGCGACGATCGTCGGAAAGCACACGCTCTCGAAGAACAGCGTCAACATCAGCATCGCCAGGCCGGTATTCCTAGAAGAATAGCAACTTGTTAGTACCCGTCCTTAGCGTCGACGAAATTTTCTGCCACTCACCCTCCCTCCTTGATACTCGCCGCGCAGAACGCGATGACCCCGCTCAGATAGATCAGGAATACGATCCGCGGCTTCACAAACTTCATGAGCAGCGCGCCCGAGAAGCGGCCCACCGCGAAGCAGCCCTGCGCGGCGGCGAGGAAGTTCGCGCCAAGTGCACTGTCTGTGCCAGGGCGGACCTCCGTGACGTAGTTGATGAAGTAGCCGGCGATGGCGACTAGGGAGAAGGAGGGTTAGACTGAGAGGTACAGCGGCAGGAGGTAGTGCTCACCTTGCGCCCCAGTATAACAGAACTGTGCCCAAGCGGCGTGGAACAAGGTGTACTGCTTCCAGAACGGCTTCTCATTGTTGTCGCCAACGTGCGTGAGCTCAGCCTGCTCGGCCATGTCCGCATCTGGTTGTTGTAATGGGAGGTAAGCACACCGCATCTCGACAAGCATCCGCAAAGGAGCACCGACCTGTCACCTCCGGAATAGTCACGAGATAGAAGACGACGGCAAGGCAGAAGACGAAGGCGCCGATGGCGAGGTAGACCCATTGCACGCTCTTGAGTGCGTCGACGGAGTCGCCGGTGTCGGTGAAGAAGACGTAGGAGCCCAGGACGGGGCCGATGACTGGTGGGGTGCGTTAGCTTCACCTTCTGTACTCTCACTAGAACAATCCAAAACTTACCCGTCCCCACAGCTTGCACCGCCTGCGCCAAGTTGATGCGCAATTCAGCGTACCTCGGCGGACCAGTAACTGCACACACAATCAGCTTGTTGGCTCGTCATTCAACGAGAAACCCTCCCACTCACCCGCCATATACGGATTCGCCGCGGTCTCCAAGCACCCGAGGCCGCTCCCGATGATGAACGTCGCGCCGCAGAAGCCGCCGAAGCTCTCCTTGAGCGCCGCAGGCCACATCATGAAGGCGCCGATACCGTAGAGAACGAGGCCCATGATGAAGGTCGCGCGGTAGCCATAGTGCCGGAGGACCCAGTTGCCGTAGCCGAGGGAGGCGAGGGGGTAGGCGCCGAAGTAGGCTGGAGTGGGAGGGGAACGTTAGAGAGTTTGCGTGAGGGCAAAGGGGAGAGGAAACGCACCAGCTTGCAGGCCTGACGATCTAGTACGCGTGATACCGAGCGTGTTCTGAAAGTGCTTGTTCAGGGTGTCGAGGAGACCGTATGCGAAGCCCTGGTGTCCAAGCTTAAGTGAGAAGGGAATAAAGAGATGCAGGACATTGAACGCACCCATAAGAAATATAAGATCGTGACAAGGAAGAGCGGGAAGATCGTCTCCCGCAGCGTCAAGGCCGCCGCATCCGTGACGCGATTGCCCACTTTGAGCGAGTGCCTCTTGAAGAACGTGGACATCCTGTGCTGCGTCGGCGTAGTGCTTTGCGTAGAGGGAGGGCTCGGATGGGTATGTGCCTCTCCGTGATCGTTCTTGGGCAGGCTCGTGTCGCGTCGTATACAACCCGCGGACCAGATGCGATCGTCGACCCGGTGGGAGCGCAGGTCAGCCAAGCCTCCCCCTTTACCTCACTCCCGTGCTTTAAGTGGTGTCCTCCGAGGACGGGCCGGTGGGCGCGTCCGTAGCGCTGTGGGGGTGCTGTGGGAAGGTCATCTGAGTGCGGATGGAATTCACCAGTGGCCGGATAGAATTCATCAGAGGCCGGGTAGCATTCAGACGATGCGCGAGGGTGGCGCGTTGATCATGGGAAGACCACGTCGAGGCACCACCAAGGAGAGCACCCAGCATCACACGGACGCGCATCCCATGACCGCCCGCTGTCGCGCGTTGCTGCGGGGGGATGATATGTGCGTCCTGCGGGTGGTTGTTGGCCTTGAAAAGGAGGGAAATGGTCTTCAACACACCAGCTCCCCGAAACGCGCCTGAAAACCTGCCTCGGTAGATTTCGAGGTGGTGCACGCGTTGAGTACCCTACGTTCTGGCGGAGGCCTGTCACTATCAGTAGATAGAAGGACCTGACGTGGTATCGACGACATCTAGCGCTAGGTGCTCACGAACATGTTTAGACGGGGTGCTTGGGGACCACGTGAGAGCGAGCAGTGCGGAGATGCGGGGCATCAGCGCGGCCCGCGGGGCCCCGCATGTCCGCGGGGTGCAATCTGGGTGCAATACAGCCAAGCTTTGGCGCGTTAGGCAGACATGAAAAGGTCCATCTCAGCCTTCCAAGGAGGTCAGAACGCGAGTATTCCGGTCTTCCTGTCTTCTACCAGGAACGAGTGCTCATTCTATCTGGTTCCCTCCGTCAGTGATATCTCGACAGGAATGAAGAGAAGCAGCGAACCTCTATCTCTGCCAACACATCCCAGATGCATCTCGATGAGCTCTCGCGAAAAACGCTCGCAAGCTTGAAGACAGCACTCGCAAAGCCAAAAAAACAGCCCAAACCCAGATCTATTGCTCCCTCGCCTTCTTATAATCCTCTATCCACTTCTTCTCCACCTCCCCCTTCGGCAGCACCACGAAGCTCAGGCAGCCGTCCCTCAACTCGAGCCCGTCCCTTGGCTGCCCCTCCTTCGCCCGCGCCGCCTCGAACACCGTCCGCAGCGTGTGGTTCTTGCCCACCTTCAGCAGCCGCTTCCCCCGCGTCATCGCGTACACGTTCAGGTTGCCCGTCACGTACTCCCCGGCCTTGTCCCACTCCGGTGGAGGGGCTTGGGGCGGGAACATGGCCTCGAGGTGCGCGCTGAAGGGCGTGTCCTCGTGGAACTCCTTGATGAAGTCGGACTGGGCGTGCTGAGGGTAGAGGAAGAAGACGGGGAAGAGCAGGGTGGATTTTGTGGCGTCTTCGGGGTCCCATTGCGGCTCGGCGTCGCTTTTGTCGCCGGAGAGGAAGAGGCCGCGGGCCTGAAACGGTGTTTTAACGCGACCGAAGGTGGTGAGAAGAGGAGAGTCACCTTCAAAGCTTTTTGCATCAGGAGCTTCTCCATCTCCCTCTGCTGTTGTGCGCGCTTCTTGGCCTCCTTCTGCTCAATGAGCTTCACGGCGCGTTCTCGCAGCCCCTTCATCGCCAGATTATTGGCATCGAACGCGAGTGCCCTGTCGCAGCAATCTAGCGCATCTTCCGCGCGCTCAAGAGCCAGAAGAGCCAGCGCAGACCGATAGAAAGCCTTTGCGGAGCGAGGGTTCAGGGTAATCGCCTTCGAGCAGTCCCGCAAAACGGAACCATAGTTCTCTACGGTCCTGGTCAGTTCAGCGAGATCCCGAACATTTGAGGAGGGTGAACATACTGAGCTCGAGGTTACACGCAGCACGGTTGCATAGCAGGGCTTCTTGCAACGCCGGATCGGTCGGCTTCGCGTCGATCGCCTGTGTGTAGAAGCCCAGCGCCTCGCGCCACCGCTTGCCCTTGAAGTAGTCGTTCCCTTGCTCCTTGAAGTTTTGTGCGACCTCTGGGAGATACTCGTAAGCCATCCTGTCACTTACGCTTCCTATGAAGAAGATCACACTGACCATCCGGCGTCCCCTCATACGCCAAATCCTGCAGCGCCGCGATCGTCGCGTCCTCCGTATCCTCCTCCGGCAAACTCTTCATAAACAGCGGGATCTTGTCAAACTCGGCCAACTTGGCCTCATAGTCGATATCTCTCGGCTGAGGTCCTGGTGCCGCCATCTTGATCTAGTTTCTATCGTGGAGAGGCTTTGCGCACGGATGTGATGGTCAGAAGCAAGATAATGGCACGCACGTGAAGGGCGATCGCCATTGTTCTCGGCGCTCGCGTGGCTAGCCGCCAGTGATGTGGCTGTGTTGAGAAGCACTTGTTCCCTTTTGGGCGGGACGCAAGCGCTCGCTCCGAACCGTCATCTCCCGACTCGCCCGAGTCATCTCGGGCGCACAGACTATTTCTGGGACCGTGCGAGCTGGTATACTTGTGCTATAAAGGACCTTGAAACACGCGCAACAGCTTTTTACGACCTCTTGGACTCGTTGTCTGCTGCGCTCTTCACCTACGACTGAACTATCAACGACAGCTCGTCCATCAGCGCTCTTCTTTCGTACCATTGGACTTGAAGGATAGACCGGAATTATCTTTGTCAAACGCATCACTCGCCTCTCACGGCAATTCTCGCGTCCTGACTGACTGAATCTCTCTTTTGGAGCGGTCGAAAACATGCTTGCAGTGCGCGGACTAAAGGCCGCCCTAAATGACTCCGGAAGATTCAGATTCAAGGTAATACCAAACCTTCAGCCATCACTATCAAAAGCACTACTGACCGACGGACTTGACATGAATTATAGGAGCCAGAGGCTGCGGTGGATAATATTGTCATCGGAGGAGGTGATTGGGCATCCTTCGAACGCTCTGAGGAAGCTCACGCCGCTGTTAGGCGTCGTTGGGCTCGCGATTGCGCGCAGGCTGATACAGCTTTTTCCGAGCAAGTCAACCTACCTCGTGGAAAGACACAATACCGTTGGCGAGGAGACGAGCTCGAGGAACTCTGAAGTGGTACATTCTGGTAACGCCCCTACCTCTGTAGTCGTGGTCTCGTTTTCCACTGACAATGATTTCAAGGTCTATATTACCCCCCGGACTCGCTGAAGACTCGACTATGTCTTCGTGGGCGGGATCTGCTCTACGAGCACTGTGAAGCCAAAGACATCCCCTTCCGCCGCACCGGCAAACTCGTCGTCGCGCACAAAAACCAAATCGACTACATTCAAGGCCTCTACGCTAAAGCCCAGAACCTCCGCTGGCCAGCAACCTACGCGCGCGCGGCCGAGCACCACTTCGCCGGCAGAGGCCCCGTCCTCCCCGTCGAGCTCTTCTCCGGCGCGCAAGCCCGCGAGCTGGAGCCTGACTTATCTCCCGACATCGCCGGCGCGCTATGGGTCCCCGCCACGGGCATCGTCGACAGCCACGAGCTGATGCAGAGCCTCGAGCGCGACGTCGACGACGCGGAGAATGGCGCGCTCGTCTACTCGACCGCCGTCACCCGCATCGACCGGCAGCCCGGCGACGGCTGGGTCGTGCAGACCGCGACCGCAGGCGCGGGCCCGGAGGACGCAACCGCGCTCCTTGCGCGCACGGTCGTGAATGCGGGCGGATTGACTGCACCGCTGATTCTAAACGCTATCGTGCCAGAGTCCGCGCGCATCCCGATGTATTTCGCCCGCGGGTCGTACGCGTCGTACAAGGGGCCCGGCGTCGCCGCCGTCCGACACCTCATCTACCCCTGCCCGGAGGTCAACCGCGGCAAGGGTGCTGCCGCCTTCCAGTCCCTCGGCACCCACCTCACCATGGACCTCGCCAACCGCATCAAGTTCGGGCCCGACCTCGAGTGGTTGGAGCCGCCGGTGGGCGAAGGCGGGGTGGAAAGCGAAGACGCCGCGGATTTCTGGCAACGGCACCTCGTTCCAAACGACGCGCGGTTGGACGAGATGTACCAAGCGGTGACGCGATATCTGCCCGGAGTTGAGCGCGATGGGTTCCAGCCCGACTATGTGGGCATTCGGCCCAAGATCGCTGGGCCGGGGGCGGGGTTCCAGGATTTCGTGATTCGGGCAGATTATCCGGGCGAGCAGGAGAAGGTGAACCCGATGATCAGCTTGCTGGGGATCGAGAGCCCGGGGCTGACGTCGAGTCTGGCGCTTGCGGAGTATGTGGTGGATGGGGTGTTGGGAGGGGCCGAGCGAGGAAGCTCGTGAGCGGCCACGAAGTGTTGCTTTATGATTTATCACAATCGGCTTGCAAACTTGGTCAGCATAGCACAATAAACAGCGATACACAGTGATGGACCATTGGTATATTGGTGATACATTACTGAAGTAATAGCATGAGTTGACGAGACAATCTAGATAAACAGCCGTTGTGCACAATACGCCCAACCCCTATGCCCAGGTCCATTATACGTAGTTGACAACAAGCCTCTCAACATTGCCTCCGCCATCATGTATATCGCTCTGCAGAGCAACCATGACCTCCGTCTCAAACTTCTCGTCTCTCTTCAGAGTGACCTCCTCGATGGCAGGGAAGCAGAGGAAATCAAGCAGCTCGCTAGACACTGCCTGTGCCGTGTCGCGGATGATCAGCTGCTTCAGATGGGACAGTTCCAAAGCGATGTCCTCGTCCTCTTCGATGCAATGGCAACAGGTACAACCCGTCTTGACATCGTCGTCCGCCGGTTCATCGAAACAGAGTTCCCAACTGGGGCTGGCGAGGCCAGAAGGGCCCGAGAAGTCCAGTCGCTCTAAGTTCGGCATCAACACCAGGAAGTCGAGGAGCACTTCCGCGTCCATGTCCTTGCAGGTGAAGGCCGTGATGTTATCGTAGAGCACGTACACGTCGATAAGGGACGTGCCCAGCGAGCCAGCGAGCGTGAGGTTCGTCAGGGCGAGGGCGTGCTCGAAGAAGTCGAAGGCGACTTCATCCGTTTCCTCTTTGATCGGGGCTGTTCCGACGTCCTCGAGCGATAGGTTGCGAAGGATGGGAAGATCGCCGGGGTGGGAGATAAGGGAGAGGGCGGAATGCGCGCCCTCGTCGCGTAGGTCGCCGGTGATGGAGAGGGACTGCAGGCGGTGAGACTGTTCGAGGACCGCGCGAACGTATGACGGAATGCCACCGCTGACCAGCCTAAGGTCGAGCGTCACGTTGAGAGGCTCGTTGCCGGAGAACCCCAGATATTCGTGCATCATGGAAGCCTTCACGTCGTCGCTGACCATCGACATCGCGCAGTCCTTTGTCAGATGGATATTGCTGTAAGTCCATGGCCTCCGCCGTAGTGCCACGACAATGGCATGCCACAAGGGGCAGACGAGAGCCAGACGGCGATGCGCGTACATGCCCCGGCTGAAGAATGCCGAGTTGGCAGTCTCGTCGATGAGCGCTGTTACTATGATCTCGTCCAGGAGTTCGAGAGGTAGGCGCCGGAGGGGTCCGTGTTGGATAATGGATGTAGGGGCTTGCGCGCTTTGACCGGGCATGACCTGCGGCTGCTGAGCGATGGTGGTCGATGTCAAGGACGCCAGAGAGCCCGACGTCGCAGAGGCGCCAACCAGTACGTCGGAAATGGAGAGCGTCTGGGTCAGCGGCATCGTCAGCGGGGGTATACAGGTCTGCTGGGTTTGGGGAATGGGGTGCGCCGGCGACAAGCAGGATGCATAAAGCACTCGTCTTATATTACAGCAACGCACATACCCTCTCCCGCAGCTGCGCATCCCGACACTGAGGTCGCAATGCCCATACGGGGCAGTACTCAATTGAAACAGGGCGGGCTATAGACATGCGATCAACTGACTTGCTTTTGTTCTCTTTCAGCGATGGCCCGCCCATGCCTCCGAGTGTACCGTGGGAGTCCGCGTTGCTGCCGTTGGCGTTGCATTCAGGATTCAGGGTCTTCATTGCAAAGAGGCGTTGAGCATGAGGCTTACCTTCGGCCTTGACGAGAGGCAGCCGAGCAAGGAGACAAGGGCTCGATGGGAGAGTCCGAGAGATAGGTCCGCAGTTACAATCGCGTTGTTTGTGTCGTGGGAAAGCCGTTCTCAAGGGCGACATCGCTAAGAGACCGACTGCATGTCATTTCAAACATTTCCCAGAGAGACGAGGAGTGGCGGCGCAGCAGTTTGAACATAGCGTCCTTCGTGGGAGCGTGCGAGGAACTCTAGTGCCCCGTTGCATAGGCGCGCGCAGCAATGGGGACCTCGAGTTCCCAGGCCTACAGAGATTCTACGAACCCGTCAAAAGGAACTTCGAAATGAAAGTGCCAGTGGCCCGTATACGCGGTTGGCGCAGCGTCCAAATTGGCCCCACAAGTGATCACGACCTTGTCACGAGTTGAACAACATTCTTGCCTTTTTGGGAATTGAGTCCGGGCTCCGCTGAAATCACGACAAGAACTTCATTTCCACGAACCCGGTCTGTTCCAAGAGGTGAGCGCTTCTGATCCATTCGAAGAGCCCTGATCCATTCCGCGACAGACAAAGTTCGACTCCAAGATCTATTTGACCGTCTCCGGGACGCATCGTCATCTACATCGTCCGCGCCCGCTACGCGTCGTGCCAGTGGCCAGCGTCGCGTCTTGGCGCGCGAAAAGTGGTTTTGGAGACTCGCTCAGCGCTGCCCGGTGGTTGGTCACGATAGGGTGATGTCTTCAGTTCCTGTGTGGCAAATTGGATCATAAGAAAAGTCGAGACGGCCACAGTGAATATTGTTGACCTACCCGAAAAAACTCCCTCATGGCATGCTGTCTTTCCAAGTAGCAGCGCCACCGAGCGATGGTCCCGAGACCGAGTATCCGAGCTCCTGGACCGCGTCTTGCAAAATCGACGTGATCTCGCTCCGATTATTGTCCTTCGCCTCTCGCAAGCCTTGTATTCGATCCATCTTCTCGCCAGACAGCGGCGCGCCGAAGGTAA
This sequence comes from Pleurotus ostreatus/Saccharomyces cerevisiae fusant, assembly GCA_024196135.1. Taxonomy (NCBI): domain Eukaryota; kingdom Fungi; species Pleurotus ostreatus/Saccharomyces cerevisiae fusant. The sequence goes on along the minus strand of JAMQCK010000015.1, from coordinate 52,751 downwards.
CGCTCAGCTTCTGGCCGACGCGCGGGAGATATTTGTACGGGAATACCCGACCTTCAGGCATGAGCTTGTTGAAGCCGGTGAGCCACATGGGTATGATGATTGGCGGGGCCTGGACTTCCTGGAGGATGCGTCCGCTGGGGAGGTTTAGTGACGAATGGCGGGGGAATTGGGGCAACGGACGTACACGCCCCAACGAAATCTGGGTAATCGGGCGATGTCGTCAAGGACGGCGTAGGTATCCGGCTGGTTTACCTTGCCCTCGCCGAAGAGGTGGATCTAGAAGAGTAAGAAGGCAGGGAGAGAGGAAGCGATAATTACCCACCCATTCGCCCTGGTCGAGCTTCGCGATGGCCGTGTCTATGGAGGGCTGGTAGATGCCCTTTCCACGGAAGGTCTCGAGGACCTGGCCATTGCGGAAGAACCAGGAGAAGACGCTGCGGGCAATTGAGCGGTCGTCGGTGGAGGTAAGGATTGCGTACGGATTAGTGAACATTATATCGGACGCGCCGAGGGTCCAGCGCATCAGATGGCTATTGAAGTAGTACGAAGTGGGCAACACGCCCCAGGTGACGGGGTCATCGAGCCTGCGCAGAGTTGAACATGGTGTTGTGGGTCCCCGCGTTCGCGGTCACGCACGTCGAGATGTGGTTCGAAACTGGACGCTCCGTCAGCGCGGCGGGATACGGGACTTACGTAAGGACGTGCCGGTGACGACGCCGCGCCTGGGCTGCGCCTCGAGGGCCGCCTGGAGGTGGTGGAGGCCCGCGAGGTCGAGGGAGCAGAGCCCGGACCTGAGGAAGGCCTTGCAGGTGAGCCCGACGGCGGCGACGGTGAGCATCAAGAGCGGCGAAAATTACAAGTTGAAGTTCGACTTCGGGGCGGAAGCTGTCAGGCGTCTTATGTAACGCGTGGAATATCGTCCCACTAGTCCCTCGCGCCCACCTCGCCCTCGCCCCGCTCACCGCGTCGTCCCCCCCGCCCCCAGGCAGCCGTGCCGAGCCCGTCAGCGGTGTCCGCCCGCCGACGGCATCGCCAACGATGGTCGCCGCCGCCATGCTCAGCTCCCTCGCTGCCCTCCTCGTCGTCTACCTCTTCATGCCCGCCCTCTGGTTGTCCTTCCTGAACGACGACCCGTTCGACTACCATGACCACGGCCGCACGCTCGTCGCGTCCAGTGCGTATCCTACAGCCTTCTTACCCCGCCCCCGCTGACCCCGCGCCAGGGAACCCATTCCGAGAGACGGGACCGCCGGCGAATATGGCTAAGGTGCGTCTGGTCCCGTGCGCAGGCAGTGCAGTGGTCTGACCTTTCCCCCAGCTTATCTTGCTGCGGCATAAGGTACCCGACCCCGCCCCCGCCTCCCTGGCTCGCGGCTGACTTGCCCTCCCCCCTCCCCCAGATCCAGACCAGCAACAGGAAGCGGCGAAACTCCTCGCAGGCGCGCCCTTCCCAGCGGCCATCCTTCCACGTCGTGCAGTCCCCGCGCCCGAAAAACGCATGGATACGCCTCGGGAGACCCTTCGGCGGACGCCAGCATCACTGAGCTGAGCTGATCCCGCCGTCGCCCGCGCCAGCATCCGTGCTGCCCGCGTCGGCACCTACTCCGCCCGCGCCAGTGCCCACGCTACCCCGCTGTCGCTCACTCTCCCACATACCTTTGCTCCCCGCATGCCGCCGCCCGTGGATGCGTATCTTATTCTAACTTCCGACGATACCCCCCATCCTCGAGCACCCATGCTCGGACTGTATATCACACTAGGGATCCAGCAAGACTTTCGTGTTCACCGGAGACTTCCGCCCTCATAAGAGGCTCCTCGTCTCTAATGGAGACTTGGGCCTTCACAGAGGCTTTCGTCTTCGCCGCTATCCCGACTATTATACCTTTCATATCCTGTAACTCTAGGGTGCACTACCGCGCGAGGGCGACATACTTAACCTTTGAACGAGGGCAACATACTTTACCAACATACTCACTATTGGGACGACACAAGGAGACGGCGGTCCACTATGGGTGGAAGCAGTAGACTCCGCTACGAGAAGCAGTGCACACGACCTTCGAGAACACAAATATCACAATGCTTGACGAGCTCATGACGTTGTCCGCAGACGATCGGCCTCGAATTTCTTCATCTCTTTACATCGGGAGCGTGTAAGCAACGGCTCGAAAGCGTCTAGAACCGGCAGCTCTTGGTAGCAATCGAAAATGAAGATTTTCTGTCTATGTGGAAACTCTGGACGCTGAAGAGGAAGTCGACGGTTGCAAGCTCAGTTAAAAAAAGTACTTTGGTCCTTCTACCTGACAGAACAAGAAGTGCGAAGGACGCTGGAAGGGCAAACTAGGCCGATAGTGTCTACCTATCATCACTATCCACCTTCAAGGGAGGCGCGCCACCGCCCAGAATGGCAAGTTCCACTGCGATGTGATGTTTCAAGTTGCGTCCCTGCTTCCTGCTCCATCATGCGCGGCTTGCCTTGAATCCAAGGGCCTCCCTCAGTCGTCAGACGCAAGAGCAAAGGATGCATGAGTGAAGCTGGTTGAACGCGACGACGGTGGGGGCATCGATACCAAAGCCTAGCTGCAAGGCATGGTCGCCGAAAGCAGAAGACACCGCACGCGTAGTCGGTTGAAGCGGGCCGACGGACCGACCACCCAAGTCATGTGACTCTGTGACAGATCAACAGACACGCGTCTCGCATCAACAAGCGCGTACTGCGCACCGCCACACGCTTTACTTCCGCGCTGGGTATATAGCTCGGCGGGTCTCTTCCTTTCAAACCGTGGACCAGCAACAGAGCCTCTCGCCTAAGGGCGTCCCTCGGGGCGCTCCCAAGGCGAATTCGAAGCAAGCGGGGGAGCCGGTCGGTGGATATGTCGTGTCGGTCTGCGGGTGGGGAGCAATCCTCACTCGTATGCCGGGATGATGACCGCCAGGCTTTGTCCATCGCTCTTGATGCGCGTTGGCCTGCAAGCTGAGGCTGGCGCGCGGGGAGTGAAGGTCACGTTCGGACTCAGGGCCGGGCGTGTGCTGGAGCGTTTAGTTGTTTGCTCGTCCTGGATCCCTTTGACGTCGTTAAGGTAAGTCTCCAGCTCGGTCCGCCTATCGCTGACGCTTTCACAGACCTATGCGCTCGACGCACTGGCCGATGATGGGCTCGATGGTGGTCTTCGCTACCCGAGGCACGCTGGGATAGCTAGCCCAGCGAGGGGATCCTCGGGGCGACGGCCTGGTGATGGCTCGGGATAGGATAGCAGCTGGTCTACACGTGTGTCTACGCGGTGGTATAGGCGTGTGGGTCGGGCCTACGGCTCGGGATCCCTACTCCAACGCACTTTGTCCTTCGCTGGCCGCTCTTTGCTTGCCCCATACCCCAGCTTCGACCTCGGCGGCGGGATGGCGGTTCTCCGGATTTGGGGCGATGTACTCATGTGTCGCGTTGTTTTCTGCTATGGCTGTCGCGCTATTCCTGCTGTTTTCGTCTTGATTCTTGTACTGTCGCCTCGTCTGTCGAATGGTATGTGCCAGAGTGGGCCGTCTCTTCGATGTTTAACGCGTGAGTGTTGCACGTGATCTCGGTGCCGAAGTGCAGCTCGAAGCGGCAGAGGTATTGACTCGTACCTGCGCCAGGTTACAATGGAACCTTGTCTACGGCAGACTTCAGTCGTCGGTTAATGACATTCCTGCGCTCAATCAACTTAACCGAGATTCACTTGTCGTAAACCAGTGTTCGAGAAGCACGTCTTTCTTGCATGGAATCACAAAGCCATACATGCAGTGCTGGTCATAGCGTAACTTCGGCAGGTCCCGGTTTGGCCATTTGGTGGCAAACGAGCGCTCGTCTGGTGGCATCCGGCCGCAAGTTATTGGTTCGTCGCCACCCTATTCCAGCCTTTCCATTCCCAACTGCCTTTCCCAAACGACGGGCCTCTCAACAAGGTAGAGGCATTCGGAATTAGGTGAGCTTTGGCCGTCAAGCGCGCATCGCATTTGAACAAAGACACGCGGGTCACAAACTTCTTGCAGGTCATGGCCGACGAATAACAAATAGAGACCCAGATGGCCTACTTATATCGTGGTGCGCGTTGTTGTCGCCCTCTTCCAATTCCCTTCTCGTCCACGCGGCCAATTGCTCGTTGCCTCCATTGCCCCATTACTCTCATCCTCCTCTGCACTAGACTTTCTGCTTCAGCTGCAGCCAAAGCATGTATCTTGAGCTCGTAGGTGGTCGTACCGTGGCTAGGGCCACCCAGGAGTACATCAAGGAGCATCGCGCAAATATCAAGAGTCCCATAGAAACCACCCCCAAACCCTTCCCGATTAACGATCTACCCAACGAAATCCTGCACATAGTCTTCGACATCGCCTGCACCCCGAAGCAGTTCAAGCCAAGCCAAGCCTCATGCAACTTCTTCAATCATCGCGACAACATGCCCCGTACGCTCAACGACGTCTGCAGGCGGTGGCGCTGCATCATGCGGCACCCGACGGCGGCGAGCTTCTACCAGTTCGTCTACTTCGGCAACCATACTACATGGTCGCCCTTGAGCGCGGCGAACAAGATGATCTGGGTCAAGACGCACCTCGAGCGCTCGCGCGACAAGCCCCTCATCGTAGGCCTCAGCGACTACGTGAACATCCGCAACGAGTTCGTGCCCTACGTCAACCTCGTATGCGCCGAGTCGCACCGCTGGAAGGAGGCGGCGATCTTCGGCGACTTGCACCAGCCCTGGAAGTGGGGGAAGCGGGATATGGGCCTGCTGAGGAACATCTACGACCGTTCGTTGTACCACCCTCCGCCTTGCGCGCGAACCCCAGGGCTCCTCGCCGTCGACCCCCTCCGCCTCGACCAGCTCGAAGTGCTCACCACCGACCTCGACGACGCGGGCTCCCTGGTCAGCATCCTCGCCACGACGCCCAACCTGCGCGCGCTCTACTGCGCCCACGAGCGCGGCGCGCGCTGCTATGAAGGCATCCCCGACGACTTGTTCTTTGAGGAAGGCGTGTCGCTCCCCAAGCTCAAATCGGTCTACTTTGGCGATGCGCATTGGGCGTATTATACCGAGTTCGCAGCGGCTCTGCGCCCGCCTGTGCTGGAGCAGATAATGTTCTATGATGGGGATAGCGAGTGCCTCTCCTGCCCAGGGGAAACTGTGGAGCTCGAGTTGAAGAGGCACGTCAAGAATCCCGACCAGGTTCGCGTTATAGATCACTCCCCTTAACGTCCGCTGTACTAGAACCAAATGATCAGGTCGAAAGGTCTCCTTTTCTACGAGCTTTGATACTTCAAGTGAGTGACACGCTCTGTGTCCTATTCTCTCCGTCTTCGTGAGGCTCTTGAGAGACCGTCCCGTCGATGGAGAAAACAAGTGTTGCGACTACCGCAAATCCCTGTACATGATTACACAGAATTCATGAACAAAGGAGGGAGGAATCCCGGCCGGGCAAAGAGTATTCTCGAGTTTCCGCTATCATGGGTAAGAACTTTGTTTGTGGGCCTTTGCTCTGCCATCATAGTATACCCGATGGGGCTGGAGCACATGGCGTCCAATGTTTGTCCTTAGTATTTGTCCATCAATAAACCCGTTCTTTCGTTCCACCGCCATCGTCGACATGCCCTCGCCACTCATCAACCTCACGAACGCGGCTCGCGGTGATTCTCCTGTCGCAGAGAAGCTGTGCAAGCGATCGGAGGCCACGACATCAGCCACGGGGTCGCAGATCGAACAATACGGTCGCCGCATCCAGGACTTGCCACTCGAGCTCCTGCTCATCATCTTTGACTTTGTCTTGGGGACCACCGTCGATGCGCACCTCCACGACTTCTTCGACGTCGCGCACAACACCTACCGCGCCCTCCGAGATGTGTGCACGGACTGGCACGCGATCGTCGAAACCACCCATGCAGCTACATGGTACAACGACGTTGTACTCGGCAAGGAGGCCGTCAAGTCATCTCTGCATTGGACAGAAAAGTCAGTCTGGGTCAGAGACTACCTCGCACTATCCGGCGACGCGCCCCTCGATGTCTACCTTGCCTTCACCGGGGTCACGCTGTACTTGGAGCACGTCTGCAACGAGGCGCACCGCTGGCACACGGCTACGATCGTGGGCAGTCCACGCGGTGCGGTCAACTACTTCAACATGCTTCAGACCACGCCGGCATTGCTCACCAAGCTGGAACTGGTTCTCACACCCGACGTCTGTGACTTTGAGTCGATCCTCGAGCTCCTCTGCTCCTGTCCCAACCTCCAGACGCTCCGCCTTGGGACCCAGGACTGCGACTCTTTCCTCACGCGGCCTTCGATGGTAGAGCGGTCGTGGTATCCGAGAGGGGTGACCCTTCCCTACCTCACGCACTTTCACATCGGACACCCGGCTGACTGGATTCTGGAGACTGGTATCGACTGCGTTCTTCATCTTCCTGCCTTAGAGACCCTTTCATGCTTCGTGCCGCGTTGGCTTGATGAGGAAGACCAGGACAAATTGTCTGTTCCTATTGCTGTTATAGTGTCTCTCGCGGAGCACATCATTGATCTCGACGCCTTGAAAATCGAGCTCGAACGGAATGATATTGTCAACTAGATGTTGAAGAAAGGAATACAGTATCATACTTGGCAGTTTTGCAACCTTGGTGCGTCAATTACTCTGCCTCACTACGCTGCTGTCCGGCCAAATTCCTGATAGATCTGTTCAATAGTACGCGCGTGTGCCAGTGAGGCGCTTACACTCGTGCATTGACATGCGCACAGGCGTACATATACATACTGCACTTGTATCTCGCGAACAATTACCTTGCGCTCTAATCGGCTCCGAACCTTGTCAGAAAACTGGAATGTGTGGTGTGCTTCCCTCGCGACCTCGCTGGAGCGTGGCATGTATTTTGGCTGATTGGAACGTCGCAGGTAGGTCGTCCTTTCTGTCCAAACCTGGCTTGAGAATATTTCTGCGCGGCTTCTCACGGCGCTATCCCATACTCGCCACACCTTTGCTCATTCCTCGTGTGTATCCATTCGCTCCGGAACCCGGACAGTCAAGTACACATCCTCCGGACTCTGGACGCATGTGGCGCGCTCCCGACATGGTTTCTCTAACTATCCACTTATCTTCGGTCCGCCCTCGCCTTGGCACGTCAGATCGCACACTACAATGCGACAGATACTACCATCTCCGTGCACCCGAACCGCTTCTGGTCGTCCGGCTGACCATGACGCGGTGGCATCGACCCGGGAATTAGTGGGGATCGTCGTTGCTGGCTAGTCATGTTCCTGGCCCTGCCGCCCTCGAGCTATTAGCTGCCACCGCCCTAGGCCAATCAGGAAAGGCTCAGCCCATCCCTATTCGTCCTTGACGTCCATTCAACCGCTTCCACGTACTCACCCACCACCGACCCTCGGCCTTTCTCGCGGCCGCGTCCCCAGAAGGCCTTCTAGTCTGCGTGCCCACGCTCATCTCAGACCTCTCCTTGTCTTCCCCCTTCTTCACCCGAGCGATGGACGCGCGATAATCTCGATGTATTACGGTGGCACCGTCGATCCCGCCGCGCCTGTCCCGGTGGCGGCGGAAAGTGCCGAGAAGTATTGACGCACTCTCGAAGACTTCCCTTTCTGGCTAGAAGGGCTGCCATATACGGACATCCGTGGCCCAAGGAGTGGGCGCGGGCCGGATCCTCCTGAGCGCCTATCATTGCTAGCGCGCGGGGATCAGCTCGTCTGACCTGTGTGCACACTACAGGATCTCATAAAGGCGATAACGCACGAAAGTTCCTAGGCGCGCGATACGCGACGGATAGTATCGTCCATCTATCGCAGATCCCAGTCTGGTGTCCGGTGTCCGCCTACTTACCCATAGGTGAGTTGTACAGAGCAGAGAAGATGTGGAACGACGACGTAGACAAACAAACAGGGCGTTAGGTAGAGTGAGGTATAAGGTAAAGTATATACAAAAGAGAAGATAACTAAGCGGACACACGGACTACGGGACTGTAACTGCGAAACTGAGACCGAGAGCACTGAGAGATGGGATGGGCCGGGACGCGTGTGGGGGGATGTAAACAACATGATAGTGTCGGGTAAACAACACAGTGGGGGTGTTCAGGGGAACAACATGCGTGGGATGTCGAGGGGAACAACATGGCGTATGTATGTGGACGCGATAGACATGGGATAGATGCGCTACCCACGGAGAAGGGAGACGAGTACATCAGAACGGCCATCCAAACGCGCGAGCTACACAACGAACCTGGAAATGCGTACGCGGACGAGCCCCGCGATAAGTGATGATAAAGCAAGTGGAAGAACGAGAGTGGCGAGACAACGGTCCATTCGGGGCACGGTCAAGTCGGAGAGAAGGCAGTGTGCGGGTGGATGGCTGATGCGCGGATGGGGGAAGTTGATGGTGAGGGGCTGGAGTGGCTGATGTGCGAAAGGCGGGCTGATGGTTGCGTGCGTGGGTAGGGGCGCGTGATGACGAAGCAAAGGAGCGGACGGGCGTGTACGTTGATGACTGGTGGGTGATGGGTGCGGACATGAATGGTCGACGCGTACGCAAATGGCGTGTGGCGGTCGGACCGACGAGATAAGAACTGTGGCGGCGGGAGCGGCGAAAGAAGAATGCAGGTCTCTGCGACCAGAACGATCCTCATCAACAGCAACTACTCCACCCGGAGGAGGACTGCGCCGTCTTCTCACGGGCCTCCTCTGCGTCTGCCTGAGCGGACCATGCGGGAGCGGTTGGCGTTAGACAGACGCTGTCTCGCTTCTTCAGGTCGTTTTCGCGCTCGATGCTATCCTTCTTCTGGATGATCTCGCCTATGAGGCACTCAAAGAGCTGCACGATGCCTATGCCCAGTTAGCAAAACTTATGTATCCATGAGAGCGTAGGGAACCTTACCAGTGTCGTCCTTTGCTGACACCTCAAACAACTGCATTCCTCGGGCGAGACCCCACTCTGGCTCATCGTCCTCGTCTACGACCGTGTGTCCCTCATCCTCGTTGATGCTATCGCTCCCCGAGTCGAGTTCCTTCCATCCACCTGCCGCTGAACCAAAATGAGACCCAAATCGCGAAGGCAACTGGCCAGCCTCAACAGTCTTTGAGCGGTTAAGCCCTGCTGTCGAGTGAAAGCGTGGCCGACTTCTCTGCTGCTGCACAGCGGTAGGCCGCCGTTGCAATGCGGCGCGCAATGCAGCGGTTTGCGAGATCGGGAACTCCTGGCGCTCTGGCGAGGATTCCGACTCTAGTGGAGCTGGACTTGCTGGCGGTGAACGAAGTCCGGGGAAGGAGGTAAACCTGGGACGGATGTAGGATAGCGTGGAAGGAGGAGGAGGAGGTGGAGGCGGCGATGGGGGTCGTGTAGGGGGAAACCAGTTGTGTAACGACAGACGAGCCAAGTCTGGCGTGACCTGGCGACAGTGTCCGAGATCCGCCTTCGCGCCAACGATGTAGATGATCAGGTCTGGCGAGCAGTTCTTGTGTAACTCTGACGAAGTAGACATCAGCGACGGCGGCCAAGGGACAAGTGACGAGTGCGGCGCACCTTCTAGCCATCCCCGAATGTCATTGAACGTCGATACGTCGGTTATGTCGTATAGTAAGAGAGCCGCATTCGCGCCTGATAGGGCATCGGTTACAGCTTGTCAAAGAGCGATGAGATATGCGCGAACCTCGATAGTACATGGGTGCCTGCGGTCAGATCGGTCAATAGCGGTTGCTGGAACGCGGTGGCAGACGTACCATGCTACGGAATCGCTCCTGCCCCGCCGTATCCCACAGCTGGAGGCGGACCTTGAGCCCTTGCAGAGTCACCTTCTTCGTCACGAAAAACGCGCCGCTTGTGGACGTCGTGTTCTTGGGGTCGAACTTGTTCTGCGTGTAGCGTCTGAGCAGGCTGGTCTTGCCCACACCTGTGCGGGGCGTCAGCGGGCGCGAGATCGCGCGCGTAGGGGCGCACCTGAGTTGCCCATGATGACGATTTTGCTGTCAATCCCTTGCTCGATGAGGCGCGCCTGAGCGTAGGGATCCCTGCGAGCGTACTGCGCCATGGTGATATCGCGCAGACCGACCGCGGCGTTGTCGGAGGGGTAAAGCGTTGGGTGCCCGGTGCCGCACCACCGGCTGGGAGGAGGAGGAGGGGGAGGAGGAGAGGATGAACGCAGGAGCCAAGACCTGGATCGGAATTGCCCAAAACGGGTCGACCTTGGTTACCGAGCCGCACAATGCAAGTCTTTTCCCACACTTCGTTTCTGCTCAACGGCCAAACGAACGCGGGCGAGAGCCTCACCGACGCCTTCTTATGAGCGCGCCGGCGCCTCTGGACGCCCAACTCACACGGACAGAGACGCCTTCTCTCTCTCAGCCCACAGGCCGCCCTGACTCCGGCGTTGTGGCACATGTCATACTTCAACGCAACACAGCTTCATAACACTCATCCGATCCGGCAGCTTCTGGCGTCCAGCCACTGACATTCACGATGACATCGGAGTGCGCAAATCTTCCAGTCAGACCCGGAACTGACGAAGGGCATCCATATGGCATAAGAATTTTGCGATGAGTGCGGTATGCATAAGTACATGTCATAGAATCGCCCGAAGACCGAGAGCAATAGTCTACTCCTGGGCGACGACGGGGAACTCGAACGTGACGTCCTTGCCCGTCAACCGGCGGTAGACAGACGAGAACGAGTCGAGCTTGTACTCCAGCGACGTGGCGTCCTTCGAGTCAAGGAAGCTGCAGGATCGAAGATCTCGAATGAGCGAGAGCGCGATGAGGTGATAAGGATGCAGATCACGCACACTTTCAGGAGCTTAGATCCATCCACGGAGACACGGGTGCGCTTGCCGACGATCTCAGTCGGGAAGACGAGGTCCTCGAGTATGCGGTCGTGGACATTGGTGAGGGTGCGGCTGCGGGGGCGCTTCTGCTGGACACGCGAAGTGCGCGTCGGCTTGCGAAGCATGCGACGCTGGGCGACGAAGACGACGTGGCGGTCAGAGAACTTCTTCTCGAGCTCACGGGTCAGCCTGAATATGCAGAGATGCAGAGGTTAGTGAAAAGCTATGATACGCGGCTCGATCACGCACCTCTGCTGGATTTTGTGGAAGGCCTTCAATTGAGGCACCGGGACGAAGATGACAATCGCCTTCTTGCCACCACGGACATCGACCTCGCGCGCAGCGGAGATCTGGAGGGGGCGCAGCTCGGACTTGAGCTCAGGAACGTTGTTCTCGAGGTCGATCAGCGCCTGGGCGACGCTGGTCTCCGTCTCATCCGGGGGAGTGTTGGGCGCGTTGGCCGTGCGGAGGATCTTGTGCTGGACAGACATCTTGTAGTCCTAGGAGTGAGGGGGAAAGCCGTCAGCCGAGATGGTCATGATCGAGGGCCGGGGGTGCAATCTGGTACGCCATCCGGCCGTGCCAACGGCAATCCAGCGATTTCTGCCGTTCTTCCTGCAATCCGGGCAGCAAAACGCGCACAGAACGACAGCAGAGTCCATAGCCGTCGAGCACAGCGGCAGCAACACTCACCCTGGTCGCCCTTCTTGCTGTCGGTGTCGGTGGATGCGCCTGTCGCTAGATTGCACGACGGTCACGTAGATGTGACTGGGTCACGAATTCGCTGTGTCACATTTGTGACCCTTTCGACTTGAACTTCAACTTGGGTGTTGCTCTCATCGTGGACTCCGCTACTCGGGGCTCGTCAAGCTGCGCATCTCCATCGACCAGCATGTATCAAAACCTATGGACAGACTGCGCCATATGCTGAAGATGCTACCGTGATTTTGTATAGCCCAGAGATCCTCGCGTACGCGCTCGCTGACAAGCCGAAACTGAGGAGGCTACAACTTGAAGATGTATGCCCTAAACATCCTTCAGGGCTACTCGATATGGGCGTCTTTCGTTGATCAGGAGGCTCGCATTGGACTCTGGGAATCTGTCCGTGTTCAACGCCTTCCAGGAACCCTCGCGGTGCACTCTCGAGAATCTTTGCGTTGTCAGACATATCCGTCCCAAGCGGGAAACTGGTCGCTGAACCGGAGCGCCTCCCTTCGCACGTCGACCTAGCCATAGAGGAGAAATACGTCGAGGATTCCGTTCGGCAGACCGATCCGCCTTCGACCCCTTCTATGGTCGCATCGCGCGTGGATTCGCGCTTGGAATGTCTGGAGGTCTATGCCACCGTGGACTCAACGCTCGAGGATATGCATGATAGACGATGCGGTGGCTCATCCAGAAGCAGCTATGGATGAGGGAGGACTCGCGCGGGTTGGACGTGTTCGCACGCACTCAGGGATCTCTGGAGAGCGACATAAGACGACATTCCGGGAATACAGGAGGAGACATTTAGGTACGAGTAGCAAGTATCGTCCTATATCAGAAAGGCTAAGCAGGCAATAACATCCCCAGCGACTGAAATATACTAGTATTTACATTGTACTAGCGTCAACCCGTGCTTCGCACGGGAAGGCGGGGCGGGGCAGAGGCCTCAGAGTCAGCCCAAAAGTGCATATCAGCAGCGGTAATATATCACGTTGTTGCGTCCTCATAAAGTCGCAGGAAAATGTCAGGCTGAATACCCTAAATCTGCGCCGGATCCTAACGTGAACTGACACATAGATGTGGATGCGCAATTCACGACTACAGGATACATCGCTTGGCGTGCGGCACACGCGTCGGCGAGCGGCGCAGACTGGCCAGCGACATGTGGTGTCTTCCCCGTCACATCGTCAAGGAAGGGTGAGGTGGCAGGCCCGAAGACGTCGTAGTTCATGAGGGCGACGTAGTCGAGGGGCTCCCCCCGGTGGTGAGGTTCGTAGACATATTCCCGGTCGAGTTGTGGAAGGTGGCGGCGGTGAGCAGGTGCTTGGAGCCTGCAACGGACTGGCGCAGCTCGTTGAGGAAGGCGGGGCAGTGGTCGATGTCGTCCTATTTATCCACATCACTCGTCGACAGCGTCGTACGGAAGTCCAATTCGTCTTCTCGCTTGGGTGATGTGGGGATACAGGGTGTGGTAACTTACACTCTGAGCATACAACTCGCAATGCCTGCACCCCTGCCAGTAAGCAGGCCCTTGAGATGACTGGAGGCGGGATCGCGAGGCAAGTGTCGCTGAAAGGCCGGATGGTCATGTGAAGAAGTGGTCAGGCAAGGCCGCGCGGATGCCCGCGTACCCCGCTCGCGCTCGCGCAATCATTCGCCTGACTTAGCAGATGCTTTACGCGCGAGCATATTGCAACAATGTCCCGTCCATGCTGGTTGTGCCGAGATGGTCGAGCGAGCGTCACGTAAGGTCCTGCACACCCAGGTAGCCGATGTTTATCGCGAGGGTGAGCGTTGTCAGCTATGTCGCGGGTGAAGAGCATTCGTCGGACATTATTACTACCATGAACGTTTACAGAGATGTCGGCAAGTACGACCGGGTGGGCGGGCGAAGGACCGTATCTATCTTCATTATTGAAGCATTTGGTAGTTGCAATCAGAGTCGTCTCGTCGGGCTCATATTGCGCATTTTATCGCGGTGACGCAGGTCTTCTCGCAGGGGAAAATTCAGTCAACGTTGCGGTTGAGGAAGAAGGCCACAAGCTAAAGCGTTGCGTCATCGACGCGTGAGGAATGTAACGGCACATGATCAAAGTCGGTCGTCGACCAATCAGAACGTCTACTTAGACGTGACTGTTACGGCCACTTCCCCTTAGTGAAGAGATTCGACATTATCTGACAATCCAAAACCCAAATTCTGAATCGATGACCACGTACTGAACTGCATAAAGCACTGATCGCCCATAGCAAGCCGGAGCTGCGCCCTGGTGTCCTCGTCCACATCCTCCGGCTCCGAGCACACTCCGCCAAAGATGTCTAAATAGTCAAGGCGCGGTGCTGAGCGTGACCTGACCATATTGATCAGCGCAGTGTGGCTGAATCGAAGGTCCCCACTGATCGACAGCTTCTTCAATCGAGGCAGGAGAGAGGGAGCAGACCCATTCGGTGCGGTCAGGCGGAATAGGAGGTCGTCGTCGATGGAGGAGTATGCGAATGCAGCACCAGCAGGTCTTTCGGAGTAGTCCTCGTTAATCGAGAAGGACGTGAGCGAGGGCAGACACTCCAATATGGATATAACGTGTGCCCTAGGCATGGCGATCGTGAGCAAAGCGAGTGCGTCCAGGCTACACTTCGAGCGATCAAGCCAGTCGGCGAATTCTATCAATGGCCAGCTTTCCATCTCGAGTCCTCGACGCACTGCATCTGGTAAGGTATCGGGGCCGGGATTGTCCACGCCACCCAACTCCAAAGATCGCATTTTCGGCGTCATCAGCGAGCGGAAGATGTGTCCCGGAATTTCGGGGCTACCCACTACGAAGGCGGTCTCTTCCAGGTGAGGAAGCGCAAGGGTTGCCACGCCCGAGAAGGAGGGATCGTGCCGAAGATGCACGCGTAAATTGACGAGCGATGATGAGGAAGCGAGGACTTGTGTTATGGTAGCCCATGTGGAGAACTCCGTGATCTCTACGTCCCTCAGCCGCGCCCACGGCAGAGGGGCGAGTGGTCCTGTGTAACTGGATAGCCGTGGCGCGCGGACGAAGTAGTCGCTGTCCAGATGATCTCGCGCATATGTCGTGACCTCTAGCCGCTCCAGAAGGTCACTATTAGGCACATGCGGAAGCTGGCACAGGATATGTGCGACTACGCCGTGAAGCGCGCATGACTTCCAGCGTGCAATTTCTTGAACGATTAGACCTAGCAGTCGTATGGGGGAGCGGGCTGCCGACGTATTGGTGAGATTCCAGACAGAGGGGACCTCGACTTGCGGGAGGGGCAATGCCGCAGAGTTCTCGAGGTAATGTAGGAGGGTGGCAATAGACCGTCCACCTATGACTTCGTCGTTCTCTGCCTGGTCGATCTGCTGGAGATCGAGTCTGATCCGCGGAGCCCATATCTCGTGGGTGGAGAGTGCGATGGAGCGCCAGTCGCGACAGACCCAGCTGATGACGAGGGCAGGATAATGGTGGTCTTCGAACCCGTTGAATTGGATGGGAAGGACCAGAGGTTCATCGATGCAGACGTGAACAAAGATCGTTCCTAATAATTCCGTAGGAAGTTCGTTTATGGGGAACACAAATGCCGGAGAGTCGCATAGATCGAAAGGCGCAGACGCGTCGCTTCCGGAATCGGACAGCATCGCGCTTGATTCGGGCAAACAGTAATACTGCATCGTAATGTGAATGGGTGACTTGAAGTATCAGTCTGAGGCGACACACCTACGCCTTGCACTGCTGGGCCGAGCAATCCAAGTCCTCCGTCACAAGACAGCTTCGCAGACGATGAGAGCTATCGGGCTTGAGGTGATGATGATGGTCGAGAGCAAACTTGGGAATTTTGGCAAACCGGGAATAAGGCGGACACGTGCCTCTCATTCGCAGACCGCGTTCGCCAATTGCTCATAAAGTACCAACATAGGGAACTATTCTTCTGGCAGTCCAACAAACAGTGCTCATTAAATCGACATGAAGTCCACACTCTTAGAGATTGAAGCATTGGAATCAAACTCCATGATCCCATCTTCTCCCATCGCCAACCGGAGCTGTGCCTTCATGTCCTCGTCCATGTCGTCTGGCCTTGATTGCCCTCCCGCGTAGATTCTAAGATGTTCTAAGTGTGGCTTCGAGCGAGACCTTGCCATGTCCACCAGCGCGGAATGGTCGAATTGTAGCTCGCCTTTGATTGACAGCCTCTTTAGCCGAGGGAGGAGAGAGGGCGCAGCACCGTCGACAGCGGTCATACGGCGAAGCAACCCGTCGTCAATGGAGGAGTACACGACAGGCTCGTCCGCAACTTCCGCCCACGCGGCATCAGCCTCGAAGTCCTCCCAGATCGTGAAGGATTCAAGCGACGGCAGACGCTCCAGAATTGCGACGACGTGATCTTTGGGCATGGCAATTGTAAGGAGGGAGAACGCATCGAGTGTGCATTGCGAGCGGTGGAGCCAGCCGGCGAATTCGGTTAGCGGCCAAGCATCCAGGCGGAGCATCCGGCGCGCGTACCCAGGTCGACTTCCATGGTCCGCCTTACTGACGCCCCTCAACTGGAGATATTTCAACCTCGGGGTCGTCAGCTTGCTGAACATGGGCGCGAATATGTCAGGGTCGCCCACGACAAAGGTCGCATCCTCCAAGCGCGAGAGCGCGCGGGGCGGCCCTTCCATCCAGACGGGATCGCGACATAGGCAAAGGCGAAGTTTGACTAGAGCCGGGCAGACGGTGAGGATGTGGGTGAATGTGTGACCTGCCATCGTGAATTCCGTGATGTCGAGCTCTCTGATATGCGCCCACGGGAGTGCCGTGAATGGCCCCTTCCAAGCGTACAGACGTGTCGCTCTGTTGAAAATCTCGCTGTCCAGACGATGCCAGGCCGGTCCAGTGATCTCTACTCGTTCGAGGAGATGCGGCGAGGGTGCGATCCCCGACATGGAGCGCGTCAGAACATCGGGGAGCGCGCAGGTCTTCCAGCGTGGAAGCGCAGAGACTATGAGCTCGAGAATGTCTGCGGTGCGCCCCCTCGAAGCCGTGGCAAGCGAGACGTCCAAAAATTCGACGCGCGACAGTGGAATCGTCAAGGATCGTGAGAGATAGCAGTCCAGGATAGCGGCAGACCGGATTCCTGCATCTTCTTCCTCATCCGCCCTCTCAATTTGCCCGAGATCTAGCACTATGGTCGGTGCCCATAGCTCGGGGGTCGAGATCGCAAGCGCGCGCCAGCGGCGGCATATCCAGCTAATGACAAGAGCAGGATACGTGGGAGGAGCTGAGAAGGGGTCTGGCGGAATGGGAGGGAGGAGCAATGGTATGTCGTCGCAGGCGTGGAGAAAAATCATTCGTAGCAGTTCAGTGGGTATTTCGTCGAAATAGATTGCAGGTACAGATGATGCGCATTGCGCACATGCGCTAGATGCATCACTGGATGCAGCAAAGGCCATCGTATTCTCAATGCTACAGCAGAGGCGAAGTCAACAAATGCGTCTGTGCCATGCGAATGAAGGTACTGCAACGCACTGATGTCCTAATCAGCTTCAAGAATGCTCTGTGGCTCAGACAGATGAGACTAGGTAGCAGGGAGGTGATCGTGATGATGGTGGTTGAAGACAACGACACCAACGGCTCCGTGTTGGCGCTTATTGATGTCGGCGCTTCAGAAGCGGTCACGTGTGTGACAAGTTCAACACGATGGAACCCTCGCATATAAATGTAGAGGAAGGAACTATAGCAACCCAAGTGGTGATAACAGAAAAAAAAAGTCAAGTATCTGATGTCTACAATACATCTTCAAGCGCCAACACATCCATCTCGTCCTTGAGTGAAGCCCGCAAACATTCCCATTCCTCGGGATGAGCAACGCGCGATACTTAGAGAGCGCAGGTCGGTGTGTCTCCTGAATCGTTTCGTTCACGGTACGAAAAAGCATCGTAGCTGCAGGTGACGGAGGTCGTGAGGATGGTAGGTGTGAGATTCGGCGCTTATAACAGACACAGTCATATGTGGGCTAAAGCAGGCTTCAAGCCTTGACCTTCCTTTGTGAATCCACTGAAAGGAGGCTGCTATGATTCCTTGAGAAGCTCGAGAACAATATCCGCAGCGCGCCTCCGTCCGCCAGCCTCCCGGCACTTCACCTGCGCCTCCCTCGCCCGCGCTCGAAACCTCGGGCCCTCCTCCATCGACATCACCCGCCTCAGCGCGACACTCAACTCCGCCGCATCGATATCAGGCGGATTCGTCTTGTTCCCGTACACCCCAAAGCCGCGGTACTCCGCGACGCCCGCATTGTAGTACGTGTCGGACCACTGCGCGAGAATGACCTGCGGCACGCCTGCCATCGCGGCCTCGTAGTACGAGTTCGCGCCGCCATGGTGGACGTAGCAGACGACGTTGGGGTGCTCGAGGATCGCGGCGGGCTCGGCGTCGAGCCAGGTGACGGCGCGCACGCGGGAGCGGTCGCGGGTGGTCGTGAGGAGCTCGTCGAGGAGGCCCTGCAATGCGCCTCGCTGGGGCAGCTTCCATAGAACCTGCGTGTCTGCGCCGACGCCGCCGAGCAGGCCAGTGAGCACGCGCCGCGCGACAGGCTCGCTGTACTCGAAGTGCGTGCCCAGGATCACCAGCACAGTCTCCCCGCCGTCGAGCCAGGTCGCCAACTCCGGATCACTTTCGCGGATAGGCGCGAAGTCGCATAAGATGGGTCCGCAGAGATGCATATTCGGCGGCTTGTCGAAGGGTAGGTCGATCGCAGGCACGCCAGCGGTGATGTACGTGCGCTCGGGGGCGACGTATGTGAGACCCATGGAGGGGAGACCGCCAGGGCACCCACGTGCTGCACGGGCGTCGTTCAGAGCCCTGATATACGGGCTCGTGAGGACGTAGTACATCAAGAGTACAATGTGGGCGATGTTGACGAAGGCGCCGTACCAAGGTAGGGGATATGGGAGGGCAGTCGCCATCTGCGGGTAGCGGAAAAGCCGGTGCAGGAGAGGCTGGTTCGCGTTGCATACTAGCGAGGGGAGGAGAGGGGAGAAGATGTGGTAATGGCGCTTGAGGAGGGAACAGGCGTCCATGGCTTGACCGAGGACATTGTCAACGATGATGAGGTGAGGATCGACGCGCTCGATTACGGCAACGATGTCGTTGACGATCGCCTGCTTAGCGTTTAGTACAAGGATGGGCGGCCATATAAGTAGCACGCACGATGTATTCCTCTGGCGTCCAGGGCACCGTGAGGCGGGCAAACTTTGGGCATGCTGCGAGCGTAGGCGGGTGTTGCAGAGGCATATACTCCGTTATGCGATCCATAGCGACAAAGGGCGGAAGGCCGTCGATGGCGTGGAATGTAGGGGACCTCTGGCCATCCCTAGCGGTGACTTGAACCATCCTCTCGAAACGACCGCGCAAAGAGGCAAAGGACGCGAAGTGAAGCTCGACATCTAGAAGGCCGCGAGATTGGAGCTCAAAAGCGGTGGCGAGATGGATGGTACTTTGACCATGCTCCGGATTGGTGAGGAACAGAATTCGCTGGGGAGACATGACCGCTCTTGCTGAATACCTTCAAGCATCGTCACCGACGCGTATATAAAACGCAGGAAGGTGACATGTCGGACGCAAGGCGGGCTAAGGCCGACAAGTTGAGTCACCAGCAGTCAGTGCATGCCCAGCGGGCCTTCACGCACGCATGCGTGCCATGTCCAGACGTCTTGAGACCCAGGTGAGCTGCAACAAAGCTCCGGAAACTAGGACAGCAATGAAGCAATCGAATGGTTGTGAGAGTGGGACAAGGAGCTATAGCCCGTGGGAGCGGAAGAAGGTATCCGACTGCATCTCCTTTTGGGCATCGTTGTTCTCACTGTCCATCCCTTCTGACACTTGGGCAAGCATCGTACGAACGAAGGGCGGGCTTCCGCGCTTTTCACGTACCTTGAACAGTGATTTGAACCCATCGACGATCGCACAGTGCAGGTTTATCAAGTATCCTGTTCCAAAATACGATGCTGATTGTACAAAACCGATGCGTGTGCAAAACAGAAAAAATAACAACGTGCAGAGGGAGCGCCCCTTATAGAGACCTTCCCCAACCCTCAACGACCCCTCATCTCCCAAGTGATGCTCATCTAAGACTCAAACCTGGAAGACCGGCTCAAACCAGCACCCTGCAAGATGCTCGGCGCCGCCTTCAGTGACCGCTTCCTCGGCTCCACCTGCTGACGAACATCGGAAGCGCTCTGCCCAGGGCGCAGCGAGCCACCCCCGTTCTTGACCTTGCTGCCCACGATCGTCGCCCTTCCGGTAGCACGACCCGTCTGGCCTTGCTTACGCTTTTCCCGCATCGCCCACTGTGCGGACGCAGGGTCGGTTGGCGCGTAGGATGCCTGGCGCGACTGCAAAGGGACGTCAGCATGAGTACATGCACAACAGCAAAGAACGTACCTGGAACTCGACATCGTCATCCGCGACGGGGGCACGCGTGGGAGCTTGGTTGACGACCCGGACTGGTATCGAGTCATCTTCATCGTCCTCCGGGTCGACAAACGCGTCGATATCGAGGGGCTCGCCCTCATCCGCCTGATGAGATTGTCAGGCTTCTTTCGCTAGACGCACTAGTCTCGCAGAACACTCACCTCAGCATTACGCTGCGCGAGCTCGCGGAGTTGAGCCTGCACGGACACCTTGGAGGGACGGCGCTCTTCCTCTTCGTCTTCCTCATCCTCGTCTCCATCTTCGTCCGCGTCACCCATTTCCGTGTCCTCTGCTGGCAAGCGCAAGCCAGCGCTGTCCTTGGCAAGGTATGCGAAGTCATTCGCATCGTCGTCGTTAAGGGTCGCAGTGTACGCCGCCGCAAACGGACGCGTCTCCTCTCGTGCACCTGCGCAATCGTTAGCTCAAGTCTTACCCCAAAGACCACAAAAGACTCACTCAACGCCTTCAAATCCGTCCTCTTGTCAAACGCCTCCTGCATCATCTTCCTCCGCGCCGCCGCATTCCTCTCCTCCCTCTCCTCATCCGCCAGCTCATCATCCTCATCATCCAGCCCCTGATTCCGCTTCCGCTTCCGCATCTTCCCCTCCACCACCTCCTGGATCTTCTTCCCCAGCTCCTCGTCCTCCTTCGCCTTCTGCTCCTGGTGCAGCGCCTCGACCTCCGCCTTCGCGAGCTGCTCGTCCGTCATGTGCGCGTCGTCGACGATCTCCTTCAGGTCCTGGTCCAGGTCCTCGCCGTCCGCCTCGTCGCCGCTGCCGCGCCCGCCGAAGTCGGCTTCGTCGTCGGACTCGGCTGCCTGGTCCTCGACGTACTCGCTCTTCTCGAGGCGCTTCTTGGGCAAATTGGGCTTGGAGGCATTGGCTTTGAGCACGGAGAAGGCGTTGCGCAGCGGCACTGGCGGAGGTCCCATCGACCCCTCCCGACGACGCAGGCGACGCATGGGTCCCGGGGAGTCTTGACTAGATGAAGGTCCTGCTTGCTCGCTCGACTCCTGAGTGGCGTCGAAGAACGCGGCCTCCAGACCGCCATCATCCCAATGTTGAGACTTCATTCTACCCGACAAGATGGGGCTCATAGGCTCCGTTGTGACCGTGGATTGCGTCTTCATTGCCGACTGAGGAGAGAAAGCGCGGTGCACCAGCGGACTCGGGAGGTCGGGCCTGGTCTGGGTGAGGAAGCTGCGCCCTTTGTCAGCTACTGACGCCGCGACAGAGGTTCGAGACATACCCATGATCGTTGATGTACATTTCCTCCTCAGATCTTGGACGCTGCTGCAAGGCGGCATCCACCAGGGCGTTCTGCTCCTTCTCGAAGATCTCGTCCGCTGCCTTCAGCTTGCCAGGCGACACCGCGAAGGCCGGCCGCAGGCTGAGATCCTGCGTGAGGCCCAGCGATAGACCCTTCCGGAGCTTGTCAAACCCAGCCTGAGACTGGGATCCCTGCTAACAATCAACATCACCTCCAGCAAAGCGCAAGGAAAACCTACCTTCTCCGACCCAAATGTCAACCCTCCACCCAATGCAAGCGGCTCCCCAAAGGTTAATGGGGGCGGCGCCTTCTGCGTGGCACCCTTCTGCGTCTCCGAGTCGAAGAGCTCCGAGAAGCTCCCCTCCAGCGCCATAGGCTTAAAGCCTCCGCCGAGCGCTTGCGAGAACTCGTCCGCCTCCTCCGCCACCGCCTTCCCCAGCTTGCGCTTCGAGGGACCCGGCGCGTCCTCATCGTCATCATCATGCCCGATGCTCATCTGCAGCCGCTCCGTGAACGACGTCGAGCGGGTCATGCCCAAAGGCGATGCGAACGGGTCGTCCTCGACCATCTCGATGCTCGTCAGCGGCTTACGCTTGCCCTGCGACCGTGAAGGACCCGCGACAGGCGACGCATTCTCGTCCTGGAAAACGTTCTCGTTGTTCTCGTCTTGAAAACCGCCGGGCGACATCGACAGCGTCGAATGGAGGTCGCGCGCAAGGTTCGTCATGGTGTGTCGGAGGGGCGGGCGAATGGGCGCCGTGTTCTCCTGGTCGGAGTCGAACATGTGCGGTGGGGGCATCTCGTTCTCCTTGTCGAGCTCGTCGCTGGGAGGCTCCTCGAACGTTGACACCGAGCGGCGTTGGTGGTTGAAGAAGGGGTTGTGGTTCTCGTCCTGCGAGACTGTCAGGTATCGCTCGCCTGGAGTTCGAGAGGTGGAACTTACCGCGGGGGAGTCTTCCTCATCGGAATCAACACGGGCGACCGGGCGCCGACGCGAGCGCAGAGGCGCAGTATCCTCATCGTCTTCATCGTTCACCATAGTCACATCCGGGTCCGCCTCATCATCCGACGGAGTGATCTCGCGAGCGTCGGTCGGCTCCTGCTGTTCCTCCGGGATGTACTCGCCATCATTCTCGTCCTCCTCCTCGTCGACATCCATCTCGTTGCCGGCGCCCTGCTTCTCAGCAGCAAGTCGACCGCGCTCGAGCAGCTCTTCCAGAGACACTTCATTATCCTCCGCCGGCTGTGACGTCCCGAGCTTGCCGCCCGCCCTGAGGAAGGCCTCCTCCTTGGCCCGAGCTTCAGCTTCAGCTTGCGCGCGCGCCCTCTGCAGCAGGTCACGGTCCAGGTCCTCCTTTCTCTTGGGTTGCTGGCCGTGCGCAAGCGGAGCCTTAGCAGACCGCACTCCAAGCGAGTTCAATGCCTGCTGGTTGCGATTCGGACCCTTGCCCGCCCCCGACTGGAAACCCTGCGTTGTCTTCCCTACAACAACGAGGTCGTCGTCTTCATCGTCAGATGGCGGAGGCTTCACCCTCTCCTTCTCCTTCTTTATGGCCTGCAGCTTGAGCTCGTGCAACTTCGCCTTGCGCTTGTCCTCGTCGGCTCGGCGCGATAGTTCCGCAAGGGACGGCAGCTCTTCGTCCGAATCCAGCTCATCCTTCCTCAGGGTGTCCATCAGCGGCAGCTGCTGAATCTGCGGACGCTGAGAACGCGCGCGCTGTGTCTGAGGTCGCGAGGGTATGGGAAGAGAGGGCTCGTGGTGGACGGCCGGAGATGAGAACTCGTCGATGGGGTCCGAGCTGGGTAGTGGCGGCAGTGCCGAGGCAACGTCGTGCGTTTTTACGTCCTTCTGCGGCTCCTTGGAAGATAGTGCGCCGCCGCCCAGGAGGGTGAAGAGGTTAGCCTTGGTGTACTTGTTAGGACGCTCAGGCTCGGTCGCACGCAGGGAGGTGTTGCGTTCCTGGGCTATGCGCCAGCCTTCTTTCTCTGTCTCCTGGAGCTGCTTCTTCGTAGGTGCCTATACGATGTCAGACCTCGCCTTATCATTCCATAGGAAAAGATCGCATACCTTGACTTTAGGCTTCCCTTTCCCACTCTGAGCGGCAGTCGTTCGTCGAGTGGCAGGCTTCGTCTTCGCGTCATCCTTCGCAAGCGGCACTGACGGCTTCCCGGCGGAAGAGGGTTTTCTGCGAGGCGAGATGGTCACAGTAGACGGAAGCTCGTCATCGGAATCGGAGGGCGTTCCTCTGAAAGCGGAAAGCGGCTTGGCAGGCTTCCTGGGCGCCGGCTCCTCGTCGTCGTCCGAATTCGCCACGATCGCGCGGCGAGGTTTGGATTTATGGCGGGGGATGGGAGAGTCACCGAGGCTAGATTGTGATGAATCTATAGTTTGCTTCGCTGGTGATCGCTCAATAAGCGTCTTGGCTGAGGATGGGAGGTCAGACGCGTCGAGGGACACGTCGGGCGTGTCGTGAGCGGTGAGCGCATCTTGTGGCTGCTTCCTAGAAATTGCTTTCCCGGGGAGCTCGTCGACCCCTTCATCGTCGTCATCGTCACTGAAGGCCTTGAGCTGCTTCTGCCAATCCCAGGCGAATTTCGTGGGAACAGCATCGTTGTCTGCTTCGTCGTCTTCTTCGTCGTCAGACGCGATGTCGCTATGGCTGGGCCTGGCGCGTAGGATGGTAGATAGTGGTGCGCGCTCGCGCAAAGGCTCTGGGGATGCCGCCTTGGCGGCCGTGCTAGCCAGAGCACGCGCGTTGTGTGCAGCAGCAGGTCGCGCACGTCCGTAGGTCCGCGCAGCGCGCTTGATCACCGGGCTATCGTCTTTCGCGGGCGACGGCGAGCGTCTCTCGGTATCGCGGGCAGGAGAGAGCGCCATGGCGTGGAGAAGGACGCGCAAGGCGAGACACAGGTATGACAGGGATCACCGCCAGACGATGGGCTTGCCTGTGACGGCGATCGCAGACGCGCGGCACGTGCGTGTGACTGCCATCCCGACGCGTCAACATTGCACATGACGTCACGCGTTGTGGACGCGTCACCTGTCCGCGAGGCGCTGGATGCCTTTTTGGGCAGGGTGAGAATCAACATCTGCACGAACACCCACAGGTCTAACATTCCTGTCAAGTACCGAAGGAGACTGACTGATACGATCCTATCCATGACTGAAGAGGTAGCACGACAAAGAGGTACGGGATGAAAGCGAACATCGGTAGTCAACCGACTACTAAGTCTATGGAAAAGCCAAGCCTGGCAAAGTGTGGTAGGGGTAGAACATTGTACGTTCCGAGAGATATGCAAAAGGGCTGCGAACGAGAACAGGACAGAGGAGGGGTAGGTATCGCCGGGACGCCATGAAGTAGAGGAATGTGAAAGGTGCAATTACTTGCTCTCCGTCTTCTTCTCCTTCTTCTCCTCCTTCTTGGGTGACGAGAAGACGCCCTTGAGGGACCCAAAGATCGAGGTCCTCTTCTTGCGCAAACTATTCGCCTTGACCGTACTGTCGGGCGATCCTGGCTCAGAAGGCGACGACCAGCCCTTAACGGTGCCAAAGACCGACCCGCGCTTCTTGCGCGCACTGCTGAAGCGGGAGGTGCTGCTCGCCGGGCTCGACGGCGACGTCGAATGCTCCGAAGAGAACCGTTGCTTGCCGTTCTTCTGAGGCGTCACAGGGGACGCAGAGGTCCCGTTCGTCCCGTTCACAGGCGGAGGCGGCGGCGGTGTTGACGGCTCCGCAGGTACGGCCGGCTCTGCAGCAGGGGTCGGCGTAGCAGGGGTTGGCGTCGCGGGCTTGGGCGTCTCTGCGGCAGGGACAGGCGTCGCAGACGCGTCCTTTGGCTCCTCCACAGCCGGAGCCGGCTCGGGGGCTGCAGCCTCTGCAGGGGCGGGTACAGCTTCGACAGGCGTAGGCACAGGCTCGTGCGTCGACGGTTGCTCCTCCGGAGCAGCCTTCTCCTCAACAGCGGGTGCAGGCGAGGCCTCGACCGCCGCTTGCGGAACGACCTCCGCGGCGGTTGTCGTCTCCGGTGCGGTCACCGGAAGAATGGGCACAGGGACCACCGGCGCGACCTCCTCGACCTTCACATTCTCGATGACCGCTGGCACCGCCGGCGGGGCATCCTCGACCTGATAGCACGCCAATCAGCGGGAGATCGACAAGCGAGAATGACAACAACGCACAACATCCGCCTCGTGCTTCTCGATACCGTTCACCGTCGGCGCCGGCTCGGCGGCAGCAGCGGGGGCAGGCGCGGGCGTGGGCTCTGACGCCGGCTCAGCTTCAGGTTCAGGCTGAGGCTCCGGCTTCGCAGGCGCGGTGTACACGTTGTTGAGGTTCCCCGCGTTATCCCACTCCGTCGGCTGCGCGTTGTCGGTCACCCACTGCCCATCGACCACGAACTTGTACGTGATCTTCTCCCCCCACGGCACCCTCGCGCGCCCCTCAAACCCCTCCGCGCCCTTCGTCAACCGCAGCGAGCACGACCACTAGACCATCCGCAGCTTAGCTCGACCCGCGGGGAATGACAGCCGCGTGTGCACGCACCTGGTCGAACGTCCCGGTCGCAATAACCTCGTTGGGCTCCGTGCGTGGCCTGAGGCGGGGTTGGGAATTAATGAGGCGTGTGTGCGGGGAGTTCCTCACCAGCGGAACACTACTTCGTGCGTGTCAGTCATCTCGGGTCGTGAATCGGTCGTGAAAGCTTGCGGAAAAAAGCTGCTGATAGTCTGATGTGGGGTAGAACAACTTACGTTAGCAGTTGCTCAAAGGGGATATGTCATAGGCATCCTCCGAAACGACATGTTGAACTCTCATCGCCGTCTAGGACAGAAGTAATGGGCTGGTTGGGAAGGAGAATGGAAAGTACCGCAAGATGTCTCAAGCGCACGAGGCTTCTTGGGTTGTGCTATCGGTTGCAGCCCGCAAAGTGATAATTGGCTGCTAGGAAGGACCGTCACCGCGCAAGGCCTCGCCGCCTTCTTAAAAGTTCCGCCAACACCTTCGAGGAAGTCTGTATATGCTAGTATATAACCTCCTCTTCGCCATCCGATAACATCCCGTCCGCGTCGTCCTCCCTCCATTTTCCTGCAGCTCGCGCTTCCTGCAATAGTCTCGCAAGCACTTGAGGATCTGTCTCGACCGGCTCTGCGTCCACACCGTCCTCGTCGCCCTCCTCCTCCATCGAGTCCTCATCGTCAGCGGTTGGAGGACCATTTTCGTCGCTCCCCTCGTCCTCGTAGGTTTGCAACCCTTGCAAGGCATTGTTGGCGGGCGCCGCGTCCGAACTAGCGTCGCTGTCGCTCCCATAGTCGCCTAATATATTCAGTGCCTTTCCATCCCCAACCTTCCGCTTCTTCGTCGCCCGCGGCGGACGATACGGTTGCACATCCTTCCACTGTCGGCGGATCTGCACAGTGTTACCGTCCCCCGCGCCTCCGACGATGACATGACCAGAGAACGTGTCCCCTGACCACAGCTCGATGGTGGGGAACTCAACGAATTGCTTTCCGCGCAGGACGTCTATCAGACTCCGATGAACGTCGAGTATGTGATGAGCGGAATGCATGGGGTCGTAGATCGTGGTGGTGAAGGTGGGGATGGCGGGGAATTCGAAGTCGAGGGGGAAGGCGGAGGATAGCCAGTCGGGTGCGTTCTTGCGTAGTCGTATGCTGGATTGGAGGATGGAGAGGAGCGTGGTGTCCGTGCGATTTCGGTGGCAAAGGACGGAGTATACGTCCTTCTCGTGATGGAACTTCAGCTCGACAGTCAGAAAAGCCTTCTGAGCTCTGCAGACAAAAGTCGGTATCGTGCAAAGTACAGCAATTAGGGCATATGGTACGCACTTGAAATCCCACGTCGATTGGTTGAGCTTCTTCCGCTCCATACCACTCGGCAAGAAGTCGATGTCAATGTCGTGCGCGTCAAGCTGCATCTTCAGGACATCTCTCTTCGCTGACTGTCGTCCTCCCTGCTTCCTATTCCCCCCTCTCATCCTCGCCATCCCGCGCGCCATACCCGTCGAAGGGGCCGCGGTCAATCCCTGCTTCGCGATCTCCTTCCCCCAATCCCCCACATGACGCCCGATGTCCTCAAGGAAGGTGTAGTCGTCCATAAGCGCCCCGTAGCCATAATCCTTGAGTGGTATGTACTTGGCTTTATCGCGCTGCCCAGAGCATCCGGTGCTTGACTTGTGCGTCGTAGAGCATTGTAAGGAGCATGATTTCACGGAGCAGCGAGGACATGTGTAGATGGCGGTCTTCAGCTTGCAGATTGCGCAGGGAAGCTGTTTCTCGGGTTGAATTCCAGAAGGCGAAGCCGCGCTAGATGTGCTGGCCTCAGGGTTGTCCATCTCGGTGATGCAGAGTGGGGGACGCGGTAGAGATGCACTGACGATCGGGCGCTTATTTCGGACCGTATGCACCGGAAGCAATTTTGATTTCAATTTGCGCCGCCATGGACCCACAACACGCGGAATCCATGAAATACGAGGTTTCGGTGACCTGCCCCAACTATAGGCCAACAATTCCAAAAGCTACATCAGGCCCCGTTTTCAATCCGAATATGTGTGTCAAGCGAAAGGCATTCAGAGTAGTCACGTTGCAAGGATATCTTCTCTACGTAAATCGAGGAGACCCTTCATCATCAACTGAACCTCCAAAATTGCCGCTATCGAGTTTTTGACGAGAGGTAGTTCTTGTGTATTCCGCACTGGAGCAGAGTTCTTGACCTCGACCTTCCACAGGCTGTCAACGTGCGCCGGTATGGGTTGTGCTGTCTTTGGATCGACCTAGCAGAAAAGCGTCAGTGCGGTGTTTATGCACGGCCCTTGTCTTGTGGGAGGCTCATGGGTCCCTACATTCGGCGTACTTACATGCTCTATTTGGAAGATCTGGATTACCAGACCGTTTCGTCGGAAGACGAAGCCACGCTTGTATACTTCCGATCTTCGTCTGTTGATTCCCTTAATCAAGTTCGCATCGGGTAGAGCGGAAAAAAATCGTACACGTATCCAAGAGCAGATGCAAATGCCAGGCCATCGCCCTGGACGAGGCAAGTAGCCCATGGTCGAACCATGGCTTCAGGGTATACACGAGACGATTCAGGCTTGAGGTATGAGTAGAGCACCCTGAATTCAACGAGTCACTGTCAAACTCGGCGCGATAAAGGAAGGAAACCATCCATGAGAGCCAACGTACCAACTCGATTTGTCTTCTGTCGTGTCTTTCTGCGCGTGCAGGATCCCTTGGTCCACGGGCGCGTCGGCCGGGCGGACCAGTGGTTCGAAGACGACTTCTCGCAAGTGTAGTGGTGCAGAGGACTCGCTATGCAGCGTCATGCGATCCAATATAGCTTTTAGATCCACAGGCGAGAATACGCCATAAAGAGAAACCTCGTATTGATGGCCTTTATTCATGCCGGTGGGAGCGTTTTGTCGGGGCGTGAATTATCAGAGAATGGAGATGTATACGCCCTTCTAGACGGTGGTGCCTCGCTGGTCTTCAGTGGTCTAGTCAAGTCAAGGGTCAGCAAAAGAAGTTTAGTCAAGGTGATGGTTCGTGTCAAGGGTGTGACGATCACGTGCACGCAAGTTGAACTTTTGAGAGTCAGACACCCAGAACAAAGGCAACTACGGAAGCTTTACACGACGACACTAGTATTCTACATCCAATTTTACAGTGCTTCGATCACCCGCGTCAGTAACAAGACAACAATGCAGTCAGACGCCGGCACTACTAGTAGTACGACGTGCGCGTTCAATGCCACGGCACGCCATTGACCGATTCCCATGTCATGACTTTCCTTGCCGCACTGATGCACCGCGCCTTATAGTGGCGATAGCTCATCAGCTTGGCCCTCTTCGAGAGCCTGTCGAAGGCCTCCCGCAGTTTCTCTTCCAATGCAGGTGGCAGGGGTGGCTTGCCATCCTTTTCCAGGCGCGCTAGGAAACCAGGCAGATCATAGACGTAGAAGCGCGACCTAGTCAGTGGACCTTTGGCCGTAGGCTCAGCAGTTCTACCAGACGAACCATCCTGTGCGGGTGCTACGTCCGCCGCTCCCGGCTCTTCTCCCTCCGCATCGTCGTCTTCGTCCGAGGACACGTCGGTCCAGTCCGACTCGTTTCCGTCGTCTTCTTCGGCTGCCTCAATCTCCTGAGGGAAATAATTACGCTTCTCCCTTGGCTCCGCGCCAAATGTGCCATCCGGCATGGTCCTCACGAAGCCGTACTTCGCTCTATGCGGAAGACCCTTATCGAATTCCAACAAGAACCTCCACCCGCCTTCGTTGGGTTTGACACCCGACGGCGGACACGGCGTGCACGACACCTCGCGCTCGGACCACGAGCGTCCCTCCGGTAGCAGTGCCGTGCCGAACACCGCTTCGAGGGCAGCGTTCCCCTCCAACATAGCGTAGTCGAAGTGAAACATCATCAGAAAGTTGTCACTGAGCATGAGCTCGAGGAGCATGATGAGGTTCTGCGCGATGGGCGTGGGGGAGCAGAGGGGCAGGCAGACAGCGTTTTTGGAGCATGTTCCGGAATCTTGGTAGACATCGACGGTGAATGCTTCGGGGAAGTTGTTCGCATCGGTCCAATTATGCGTAGCAGGGTGGATGAGCTCCTGCACGTTGCGGAAGAGCGTCTGGTTCAAGAGGAGTTTCTGCATGTCATTAACAGAGATTGACGTGCGGAAGAGCACTAGACGACGAGTTGGGGGAAGAGAGGCAAGCAGATGCGGAAATGTATCCCGGGTGAGCTGTGTATTGCCCGAGAGGTCGATCTCCTCGTATGTGTCGCGATTCAAGACACGAACAAGCTGCTCTGCAGACAGTTGTACGCTCGACAAGTCGACGCGACCACCCATCTCATCAAAAATCCTCTGCACCAGCGCTAGACCTTTATCGGGGAAGGGTCCAGGAATCTGACGAAAAACAGCAAGGAAGTGCGGGTGCTTGTCGCTCTGTAGCAACACAGGCTCAATGGAGCTGTAGTCGCCAGACTCCAGCACCTGCATGACCGCAGGGCCGATGGTCAGCGAGAGTAACGATGGTATGTCACCGGAAATGGGAGGAGCCTGTGCCGCCGTCTGATTTTCCCTATCTTCGAGCTGCTGCTTGAGCGCCTTCGACAGCCTGAGAGCCTTGGGCCATGTCTCGATGACGTCCAGGTCTTTAACAACCTTCGCCTGCCATAATTGCGACGAAGCCTGCTGCAGGTCGTCTTCGTCCTCGTCCGAGTCGGTAACGAAGCCGGCATCGCCCTCGGCTTCGGCGGCCGAGACTTCCCACCGGTCTCGTCCAGCGCCTCCCCCAATGCGCCGCGAATCTTCTGCCCCACTATTCGGGTCATCGTCGCCGGAGTCGAAGGCGTCCTCGCCACTTTCGTCGAAGAGTGAGTCGACCGTTGGAGGGCCCCTTGAGCCAAAGAAGCCATATGCAGCGTCCTCGGGGTCGGTTACATCTATGACGGTGATCCCAGTGTTGTTATCTGGGCCAAACGAGATTAATGTGAGCAGTCCATGTCAGAAGATCACTCGTAATAAACGTACCACCACCCGTAACACCACTCCAACAGCTCATCTTCGCATCGATAACGCCTCCAAACGACCCCGGCGCCGCATAAGGCTCGTACACATCGCAGCTGAACGCGACGTTGAGCAGGTACGCCGCGAACGGGCACGGGATCCTCGGTGCGAGCGGCTTCTCGCGCATGTACGGCCCGTACTTGCCCGCAATGCTTGCGAGCTCCTCGCGCACGATCCGGGCGTTGCCAGGTTGTCGAAGGAGTGTAAGAAGGCGACATACGGAGCGGATGTGGATAGGGCAGGCGCATTTCTGGTAATGCAGGGCGGCGATGCAGCGGTAGCGCGCGCGTCCGCCGCCGTGTGGGACGACCTTGGCGATGAGGAATGCTTGGAGGCGCTGGCCCATGGCGAGAGGTCAAAATGGGTGACTGCTGCTGCTGGGGCGATGGCGGTTTGGGACAGGGAGTATTGCCATGCTTCTGGAGTCGATGAAGAAGCCCGTATCAGGCTAGTCTGGCCCGATGTTCGAAAATTTAGGCGTGATCGCCCATCGCTGTGAGCTAAGTCCTCGCTCGCGAGGACTTAGTGAGGGTCAAGCGAGGCCGAACCGATGCCCGGCCTTAGCCGCGTGACAGCGCCGTCTTCGGAAGGAAGCACGGGCACGGTCACGCGAGCGGTGAGCGCGTCGGCGGCATCGACTTCTCCGCTCTCGCCTCCATCGCGTCGAAGCCCTCTGCCAGGATTTGTTTTCGCCCACCCTCCTCATCCCTCTATGCACTCGCTAACACTCGGGGCAGCGCGGGTTTCGCTCCAGGCCCTTCTCCTTTGGCCTGGGGCGGTGCCTGCCGTCTGCTACAGCGTTCAGTCGGCCGGCCCGCGGTTCTGTGGGTGGCTGCAGGCGCGCAGCACGTGACCCACGTGATGCCGCTGCATGCAGCCCGCCCTGCGGACGGCCGACTCCGACAAACCCCAGCCCTCGCTGAGAGCTGGCTTCCTCTCCGTCATCTCCCCCTTCAGCATCACAGTGTCCTAGACGCGCCCCTAGGGCATAGGCACGAGCCTCGCTTGACCACTGCCACCGCTGAATTCGCCAGGATCCGAGCGGTGGACGTTGGCCTCAAAATCGAATTCAGACTCCGCGCTGACCCTGCGACCTACCCCAGGAATTGTTCCAGACTCCAGTTTACTGGAGGATGGTTTACTTACGAGACTATATCAGGCGAACAATGGAACTTCGAAATCACCTCCATATCGCCTCCAATCTCCCTTGCACGTGATCGCGCTTCGGTGGACCCATCTTTGAAGAAAGCAGATGCGGATAGTACTTCACTTGCTTTGCCCGAAGAATAAGCGGCTGAAGTGCAGATTATCGAAAGAGTACATTCGTCACTCATCTAAAAACAAGGTATCTCAGTCCATACGCACAAGCGTCTCGTAAATCATCCATGCAATCCCCCTACCCCTCCTTACCACTCACAACTTCGACAAATCCCTCCCCCCCACCCCCCTCACAATCCAATCAATCATCAACAGCGCCCGCGTCCGCGAGCTCACCTGCTCGTTCCAATACACGCTCCGCCACGCGTACATCGCCGCCAAGCCACCCATCAGCTGGAACCTGCCCAAATCAAACACCGCGGCGTTCCCGATATACGCGAGGGACCCCAGGTGAAAGTACCTGAAGGGCTTGGAGACCTCCTCGTCGGTGATGCGCGGGAGCTGGGAGGGCGTGGAGGCGGGGGTGGGGGTGGACTGGTGCGTGGAGATGTTGCCGCCGTGTTTTTCGCGGGCGAGGGCGAGCTTGTGGAGCTTTTTGCCGATGTATTTGCCTTGTTGGGAGGCGACTTGGGCGGTCTTAGAGGGTGGTTAGTGGTGAAGGCGTACACAAATGAAGAGCAAGCACGTACAGCGGGCAAAGACGTAATCTTCTTCCCTAGGTCCTCAAGTAGGCGAACCAGCTCGTTCAGTTCGAGGGAGTTATCCGCGTCCGAGTCGTACTGAACGAAGAGGTCCTTGATCTGCGTCAAATGCTCATCGGCCATAGGTATACGCTTCCGGATTTCCTGGACTATCCAGGCGGTCAGCATAACTGTTATTACATTTTGCAAGATAACCTACCCATGATCTCCCACTCGTCAAAGTCAATCTTGCCATTCTTGTCCTTGTCGGCGACGTCAACAAGGTCCATGAAGTGGGAGACGATAGAGGTTTCGATCTGCGACAGCGTTGAGTACCTTCAGACCTTTATGACGAAGGAAGAATACCCACCGTAGCACAATCACCAATCGCATACACGCCGTCCTCTTTCAGTCCCTTCACCCGCAAATACGCGTCCGTCTCGATCGCCTTCTTGTGGAACTATTGGATAGTCGCGGTTAGCTTCTTCGTTCCTTCCAGCAGGCTTCCCCCCTTCAAATTCCTCCTCGCGCCCCTCCCACCCCCTTTCACCGATCCAACGAGGATAAAAATCCAAATATCCAAAAACCGAACAACCACACACCCCACCCACCTGATTCGGCAACAACTCCGTCACCCGATGCGTAAACGGGTTCATCGCAATCCCCGTGCTCCACAGCACAAAGTTCGTCGGGATCGTCCGCTGCTCGAACTGGCCCGTCTCCTTGTTCTTCACCGCGTACATGACCTTGTCGGGCCCGATGAGGGAGACGCTGGGGGGTGGGGGGTGTTAGCGTACGTTACATTTGGATGAAATGAGGCGGCGGGTGTAGCCTCGGGAGAGGCGGCGTGTAGCCACGGGTGTGGCGGCGTGTGTAGCCTCAGGTGAGGCGGCGTGTAGGGGATGTCGGTGGAAGGACCCGGGAAATGAAGGAAGTGGGTATCGCGGAAAAGATGTGGATAAGGGTAGTAGGTATGGAAAGAGAGCAGTTCGGGAAAAGGCACGAAGGGAAATTCATGCGACGTACCGGGCGTTCGTAATGAGGTCGATCTCATCGCGCTTGAATTTCTCCTCGGCGTAGCGGGAGATAGCTTCCGAGTACTGCGTGAGGAGGGCGTGTCAGCGGCAAGATGATCCAACAGACAACAACGCTGAAAGACATGTGGGAAGGGAGGAGAAAATACGTACCGTGTTCAAAATATGCTCGCGGCTTTGAATAAGGTGGATGGAGACCTCTTCGCGGCAGAGCTTCGGGTACTGCAAGGTTCGTGAGCTTGGAGGTCAGAAGTGATTGAGACTGGGCAACGCACGTATTGGATGATGTCCTCCTGGCACAAGTCGTAGATCTCTGCTGCGGCCTCGACGCCGGTCGGTCCACCGCCACAGACTACAAAGCTGAGCAGGCGCTTGCGCTCTTCCGGGGTCGTGGTTGGAAGGGAGGCGATCTCGAAGTTCTCTATAAAGTTGCTTTAGTACAAAATCTCTATTTCCCTGAGATCACGACGTACCCAAGATGCGACGGCGAATCGAGAGTGCGTCCGAAATCGTCTTCAGCTGGAACGAATGCTCGAGACCGGGTACACCGTGCGTGGACGAGACGGAGCCGACAGCAATGACAAGCTTGTCGTAGGGAACGTATATGTGCCCCTTGTCCGCGGTTTCGACCTCGAGTAGCCGTTCGTCGAAGACGATGTCGACGGCCTTGCCCTGGATGAAATGGCCCTTTAGCCGTGCCATAATCTTGCGGATGGGTTCCATGAGCGAGCGAGCCTGGACAGTTCCGACGGCAGCAGCTGAGGCGGAGTGAGTATCGACCTCTAGTGCATCTCAAGCGCACACATACAAGGCAATAACGGTGTGAATGTCGTGTAGGTTTCCGCGCTAATAATAGTGACATGGTAATCGCCGGGCTTCAATTTCTCGATGACACCCATCGCACCCCAGCCACCGCCGACGATGACGAGCCGCGGCTTAGACGAGAGTTCGCGCATTTCGGGATCCTCCTCGTCGCGGAGGAGGACCTCGACCACGGGCAGGTTCTTCGGACCACCTTTGTGCGGGTGCAGAGCGAGCGGGTTGACGGGTACGCCGTCAATGTGCGCGTCGGAGTAGGTGAAGGCGTCGTGGACGAAGAGGACGAAGGTGCCGAAGGCGATGGAGGCGATGAAGCCGGCGGAGAGGAAGCCGAACCATTTGGCCGCGTTCAGGCAGCGGCGGGTGACTGTTTGCACTGGGCCGGGCGCGGTCGAATTGAAGCGTGCGCCGAATGTCGGGTGCTGCAAGATGGAGGGCGTCGGGCGCGTCCATGCGTGTCGGGTAGAGGCAAGAATAGAGGGGGGCGCTTTCGCAGCAGTGCGCGCCCTGGAGGGGGCGCTGTGGTAGCCTCTAGCGCGTGCCGTGGTGTCGAGCACGTTGCGCACGAAGGAAGTAGGTCGCGCACGGCAGGCGTGCCCCGCGAGACGCGCCTGCATCGCGAGGGCCAGACTTGCGGCTGGCATTTTCAGCGACGCGGTCTACGCTGTCGACGAGCAGGAGGGTATGCAGGCCAGGTGGTCGTGGTATGAGCTCAAGGTGCGTTCAGTTGGAGACGCGCCGCCGGAGTCGGCGGGCGCGCACTGGCGGGACCTGATCGGTCGTGACATCATCCCGACCAATGACGCTGACGGCCAGTCGGCCCGCCCGCGCGCCTAAACTTGGAACTTCATCTTGTCCTTCTCCTTCGCGAGCATTCGCTCGTTCTCAGGCGACAATGGCGTCGGGCGCCGCTGGGCGCAATACACGATCGGATTGGCATGCTTGTGCAATATTGGATGACTTCCCGTAAGCCGCAAATTTCGGAGAAATAGCCGCAAATCTTTTGCTGCAGAGTAGACGATTTGCGGAGGGGTCGCGACCCCTCCGCAAAGCGGAGAAACTGCTCTAAGACCCCTTCCAGACCGTCACTCAGTCAACAACTGGGCACCCGGAACTTGGAAAATAGAGTTTCTCTGCAGGGGTCAAAGGCAGTGCAGTATTTGCAGCTAATTCACCGAGATATACGGCTTACGGGAAGTCACCCATTCACAACAAGACTTGGAGTTGCAATCACATTTTATGGCCAGAAATCCGGCACATCACACCCTCACGGACATAACGGCGGCACGGCTGGCAGGCGGCGGCCTTCTCTTCTTCCCTCGTCCCTTCTGCAGCTCGACGATCTCGGCTTGCTCAAGCGAGTGCGCCTCCTCCGCATCTTTCACCCAGGTCCGAAGAAAGGCCCCCGCCATGATCTGCTCAGCGCCCGCACCCCCGCGGCATCGTCCCCGACGGACGCTGGTCATCTGCTGGTCGTTCCTGCTCGCTCGCGGTCCCGTGAACGTCCCGACCCACGCACACATATGGACGCGCGATGGACCTCGTCGGAGGTGCTGACCTTTGAAATGCCGATGCGGGCTGGTACATAAGTCGAGGTTGAGGGCTAGCGTCGCGCGAGGCCGCCTCTTCCTGTTCATCGACGTCTCACACGACCATCTCACGGGGGCCTCACGATGCGTGCTTCCCTCCTGAGCGCGCTCCTCGCGCCTCTCGCTGCGTCCGCCTACTACACCGACGGCACGTACACGAACAATAACCCCTCCACCATCGCCGCGGACCCCTACGTGCGCTGGGATGCCGGTACTGGCGCGTACTGGGCGTACAGCACTGAAGGCGCCGACGATGGGTGGCTGTTTGGGATCTACACGTCCCCGGATATGGCTACTTGGAGCAAGGTTCCTGGGGGTGCGATCAAGAACGAGACGGAGTCGGGGATTTGGGCGCAGGATTGGTTTTGGGCTCCGGAGTGTTATTACAATGTACGTGGTATTCTCAGAGTGCAAGCGTATGGACGATTGACGCGTCGTGTAGGAGAAGACGGGGTGGTACTTCTTGTACGCCATGTCGCGAATGGAGAACTCGCAGATCGTGTTTCTGACCTTGCTTACGCAGGTTCTACGCCGGTCGGTACACCGAACCCAAGGATGTGGCGGCATACTTCAAGTAAGACCACCCTCCTTCCGCTGCTACACCCTCATCTCATCCCACCTTCCTCAGGTACCCCGACTTCGAAGAAGCCAGCAAGATAGGCGTAGCCGTCTCCCAATCCCCCTCCGGCCCCTTCGTCAACATCGAGCCCAACCCCATCGACTACTACCCCTTCGACCCCTCCTACCACGACATCAACCTCCTCATGTCCCCGCCCTACCTCGTCCCCCCCACCACCCTCGCCGAAGGCCAGACCGCACCCAACGGCACCTACATCCCCAGCATCGACGCGAACGTGTTCTTCGACGACGATGGGTCCATTTGGCTGTTCTTTTCGCGAAATGCATACCGCAACTGGATCTGGGACGACGTATTC
The DNA here is from genome assembly GCA_024196135.1 of Pleurotus ostreatus/Saccharomyces cerevisiae fusant. Classification (NCBI taxonomy): domain Eukaryota; kingdom Fungi; species Pleurotus ostreatus/Saccharomyces cerevisiae fusant. Next base: position 15,705 of record JAMQCK010000015.1, on the reverse strand, counting down.
GAGGAATACGTCGAGGAGAGCAATATCTATGCGGTGAGGTTGGACGAGGAGTGGTGGAACGACCCGGAGGCGAGGACGATGCCGATGGTGCATGAAAGTTTTAGGGATGTGCATGCGGGGAAGCCGGAGGGGTGGGTGCAGTCGGTGAATGAGACGTATCCGGGGCCGACGAGGAGGGATGGGTGGGTGCCGGTGATTTCCAGTAAGTTGCAGCCGCAGGTGAGTTCCTTGGTGTGGTGGGGATGTGGTAGTGGGCGATGCTGACCAGCGGCGTTCTAGGTCTGGGAGAACGCGCATGTTCATGATTATGCGGCAAGCAACGGGACGAAGAAGAATCGCAGGTGGTCCGAGGGGTCGACGACGATCAAGCGGTACGATTCAGCCGGAAACCCAATCTACTTCTTGACCTACAGTGCGAACAAGTGAGTCGCAGATTTATTCTTCGCATTGCTGGGCGTGATTCTGATCTCGGCGTGTTTCAATAGCTACGAGTCCCCGGACTACGGCGTCGGCTACGCGTACGCATCCAAGGTTGACGGGCCCTACGTGAAGAGCCCGTCCAATCCGATACTGTCTCAGGACCCAAGTCGTACGTTCCATAGTCCCTCTGGCCTCTTCCATCACCCACTCACGGTCATCACCCCAGGCTCGGTCTACTCTACTGGACATGGCTCCATCATCGGCGCTCAGGGATCCGATAAGGAGCTCTTCTATCCTCACCACGCCCGTCCATCCGTCAACGCGACGCGCTACCTCTACAACGCTCGTCTATTTGTTGAGCCTGACAACCTTTACATGGGTTTCGGCTCTGAGGCGGGCGATTTGCGGTGGCCAAGTGGGGTGGCGCCGCTGAGCATCTCTGCCAACGTGGCGGAGGGAAACACGACGGGATCGACCAATAGCAGCGCCAGCACGGCGTGGACCGTGACCGTCTCGAGCGCCTCGGGTGCCGCTTTCGATCTCTCGCAGCCGGGCAACCGTTTGTTTGCGTGGGTCGAGGGTGATGAGGCTGCGCAGGTGCAGGTGAATGGGAGCACGGTCACTGTCGGTGGAAAGCCTGCAGGTGATGTGAAGGTGGTGTATCAGAGGGCGAGGGTGAACGAGACGGAGTCTTGGCGGAATGTATCGCAGGCGGAGAGTATTGCGGCGGAGTGGGAGTTTGTGGCCACGACGTTGACGAGTTGAACGTAATTCACGAGCCTCGGATCTGGAATGAATATCTCTTTTGCACTTCTATTCTCTGTGGAAGGGCTAAAAGGGCAGCGAAATAGATGTGAAGGCGCAGTACACTGTACCAACGCTGAACCACTTTGTGGGCGTCGGCCGGCAAGCGCCGCCCGCCACGTGCCTTGCCCAAGAACAATTGCATGTGATCCTTTCCTTTCTTGTCAGTGACCATTCTCCTGTTGTTCCGCGGCGCGCTTGTCTGTTTGCCACAGCCAGGAGTACCGCAACTTTACACATTCCCCTCGTCATGGACACCATCACGAGCGTGCAAGCATGTCTTGCGAACTGGGACGCAGGTGGGAATGCGAAATGGTGCGCCGCACACGTTCTCTGCTCCGATGATGCACTGACCTTCCCCCAGCCGCGCCCTCCTGGTATCCGCGCACACCGCTCCGGCGGGTATGAAGACCCAAGACACCCTCCTCACCGCATATAATACCCTCCTCTATGGCATGTTTACGACCTGGGCGCGCGGGCGCGTGCTCGCGATCGACGAGTTTGTCGCGCTTGTGCAGGCGGTCGTGAATGAACTCCCATCCTCCTCGGCCCAGCCGGTCGCCAGCACGATTGGGGACCAGCTGGTGGATATGCTCTGGTCCGTGGATGCAGAGCTGCAGGAGACGCTCGCAGACGCCACGAAGGCGGCGAGCGAAAAGGCGGACGAGGCCACGGCGAAGGCGCTAGCGAATGCGGAGAAGGACAGGGATACGATGGTCTCGCTTGTCAAGAAGCTGCTGGTGCGTGGACATGGTTTGCGAAAAGGGATGAATATCTCATGGAAGTAGGAGCGTGAGGTGATCAGCAAGACGTGCTGCCGCGAGCGCTTCGATAACCACTTCCTGGTGCTCGTTGGTCTCCTGGCAGTTGTCAAGCCATTCAACGACAAGGAGATCCGCAGGCGCACCGCGCTCTTGTGAGTAAAGTCAGCATCAACTCCGACGATGTCATTGACGCATCGTTCCCAGCTACAAGCAGCATAAGTTCAATCTTTTGCGCGAGCAGTCGGAGGGGTACAGCAAGCTCGCTACCGAGATCGCTGGAGCCCTGGGACCAGCGCACTCACCTCAAGATGGGCGCCCGACTGAGTCTCCTGAGGACTTGCACAAGCGCGTGAAGCCGATATGGAGCAAGCTCATCAGCCTTGTCGGGTACTTCGACTTGGATCCGAATCGTGCTCTGGATGTCATCTTGGACATCTTCTCTGTACACTTGGCGACGCACTCGACTTTCTTCCTGGCTTTGCTGCAGTGCTCGCCATGGGCAGCCCCGGCGGAGAACAGGCATCCTCCTGCGCCAATCTCGCCGGATATGTACCGGGGCAAGAGCCTCGACGAAATACTCGCGATGACCGAGACCGTGAACACGGCCGCTGTCGACCCCGAGCATCGCCCGCGCATTCTTGCGCAAGTGCTTGGTTTCAAGTTCCAGCACTACCAGGTTAGTATAGCAATAGCCAGTACTTATCACTCCTGCTTAGTATCATACACAGAAAACCGTGACGACCACACCAGCCAATCTCTACTCTATGGCAGCAGTCCTAATACGAGAAGGCTTCATCACCCTAGAAGACCTTTACCCTCATGTGAGAGCGCCTTTAATTATTTCAGGTCGAATGTTGACCATGCCTTCAAGCTCGCACCAGAGGACGGCGACGATATGCACAAGTACTACGAGGAGTACGAGGAGGACATGCGCGCCAAAAATCGCGCTGCCCAGAACAGTCTTCTCGCCGCCGCAGCTCCGCTCGATTCTGGCTCATCCAGCCAGCCCGCGCCCCCACCGCCGCCACCCCCACCACTCGCGAAGAGGTTGCCGCCCAACCAGAAGGCCGGCCTCGCCAACGCCCTCCTCTCCGTCGGCGCCCTCCGCCCCGCCCTCTACATCCTCTCCCGCCACACCTGGCTCGTCGACAAGTACCCCGAGCTCGCCGACCTGCTCATCCGCGTCACGCACGTTGTCATCCACGACCTCAACCAGGAGCGCAAGGCGCAGCACTTCAAGGGCAAGGACTGCAAGGCGGACTTCCACCAGCCGCGGCTGCGGTATGGAAATACGGGCATGGCGCCGCCGCCGGCGAGGAAGCACCTACTGACGTTGGTCGCGCCTGTGCCGCCGTGCACGAGCACGAAGGAGTTCGTGTTCTTCTTCCCGCAGTGGGAGGAGTGGGTGCCGAGGTGCAGGACGGTGGAGGATATTCCGGATGTGGTGGAGCCGTTGCTCAGGTACATTGGGGTGCACCTCTATCGGGATAGTCTGCTTGTGTCGAAGCTGACGAGGTTAGCTTGCTCGCAACTTCACCCTCTGGTACGTCCGTTTGCTACATTGTTTATCTGAACTGCTTGCTCACGTCCCTCTAGCGCGATGCTGGCAATCTCGATGATCCTGCCTTCCAGTTCTGGTTCAACGCTTTGCGCCTCTTCTTCCTGCCTGCCCTTTCCATGACACGCGGCAACGCCGTCTTCACTGTCGACGTCTGGGGCCTCGTCAACCTGTACCCTCCAGAACAGCGATGGCAGATGTACGGCGAGTGGAGGCAGCACACCTACGCCAGCCACAAGGAACTGCAGCTCCGCCGGATCCAGGTGGACCGCGAGTCCAAAGGCATCTTGCGCCGTCTATCCCACCAAAGCATCGACTCGCTTTCTGCCCCGATGGCCCGCCTCTGCCACACGAACCCGACGATCATCTTCACGAACGCGGTCGGGCAGATCATGGCGTACGACAACCTCGCCGGCGTCTTCATCCGCGCGCTCCAGTTCAGCACCCTCATGGGCCTCGACATCCTCGTCTGGGTCGTCCTCGACGCGTTCTCGCACCCCACGAAGCCGCGCGTCAAGGACGACGGCGTGAACCTCTCCGACTGGCTGCAGAGCCTCGCGTCCTTCACGGGCCTGCTCTTCCGCCGCTTCGGCCCGGACATGAAGCCCGTGCTAAGATATGTGGTGCAGCAGCTGTACGACAACAAGACGTCGGAGCTGGTCGTGCTGAGGGAGCTGATCTGGAAGATGGTGGATATCGAGCCGCTGCCGTCGTTGTCGGACCAGCAGGTGCAGGCGATGGCGGGCGGGCCGTTGTTGAGGGCGGAGGCGCTGGTGTCGACGAGGAGGGGCAACAACAGCTCGGACTACGAGCGCAAGGCGACGGATAGCAAGGTCGCGCAGCGGTTGATTGACGCGCTTCTTGACTCGAATTTGGCGCTACCGCTCTTGATTCAGGTCGCACAGCACAGGCAGAATGCTTTGGAACGCGAGACGCTTCCTCTCAAGTCGCTGTCCAATCTATTTGACTTCGTGCGTGTACTCGCTGAAATATGTGTACGACTGGAAACTGACCTGCCACAGATCCACGGCGTCCTCCTCCAATACCTCGACTTCCTCACCAACCCCAAGGTGCAGTCGATCACGCAATACGAGAAGCGCATCCTGCCCTCCATCCGCGAGCTCGGCTGCATGTACGAGATCGCGCCGCCCATCTGCTGGCAAATCGTGCGCCCCGTGCTGCATGCGCAGATCTTGCAGTCGGCGCTGGAGCAGGACGACCGGATGTCGGTGGAGAAGGAGAAGAGCTTGAAGGCGGCGCTGGCGGCGGCGAAGAAGGATCCGGCGACGTCGCGGGTGGCTTCGCCCTCGGTGGACAAGCCGGCAAGTGAGGTGAAAGTCAACGGGAAGGCGGAAGCGGCGGACGCTGCGGATGTATCAATGGATGTGGACTCGTCGGCGAAGGTTGTAAAGCCGAGCGCATCTGAGGTTAGCTGGCCAAACTCGGGGACGAACATATGCTGACCATTGCCGCAGGGACCATGGCTACCGCAGTTGTCTGCCCTCTTCGACGACGTAAGGAAACTCGCGCCGGGTGCTTGCGATGCGCTTGGGTAAGCTTGTTCTTCGTCGTCCCAGCGCTTTGGCTGACCTGTACGAAAGTGTCGGCTTCTACACCACTTTCTGGCAGATGTCATCCTACGACCTCGCTCCACCACTTGAACGCTACCAAGAGGAGGTCAATGCTTTCCGTAACCTCGCCAACCAGGAGGACAGGAAATACCAATCCAGCAGACATTCACCGGCAGCGGCGTCGATGCATCGCAAGCTGCGCGAGCGATACCAGCGGACCGTGGAGAACCTCACTCGCGAGTTGAAGGAGCACACGGTCTCGAGGACGTTCACCCTCAAGCGGCTGGTTCGTGAGAAGCAGAAGTGGTTTATGGGCAATCGTATGTGTCGTAAATGACAGGAGTGCACAACAAGCTCATTGATTCATCAGCAAACCCCAGGGGCATTCCGAGCGCGTTCATCGAGCAGTGCTTGATCCCTCGCTGCTTCCTGTCTCCAATGGACGCGGACTACTGCGTGCAGATGATCAAGGTCTTGCACACGCAGGGTACGCCCGGCTTCTGGACGATGAAGGTCTACGACCAGGTATGTCGCACCTTTCGGACCGTTGGCTTTGTCTCACTTTGCTCTTTCTAGCTTTTGGGAGAGGCCGTGAGAGTCATTCTCTTCACCTGCACGGAGTACGAGGCCCGCAACTATGGCCGCTTCTTGCGCGGTGTTTTGTCCGACCTGCTTGCATGGCACCAGGATGAGTCGCAGTACCTTACCGACAACCGGTTGAAGTCGAACGAGAAGACGTGGATCAACCCCGGGATGATCAAGACCTGGAAGGCGGACAGCTCGCGCCACATCAGCGTCACCGACGTGGTCGATTGGAAGACCTTCAGACAATTCCTGAGCAAGTGGCACAAGCGGATTTGTGCCGTAAGTGATTCTGATGCGAGGGTCGGGACCATAGCTGACCATCCGTGTAGGCTATCTGCAGGGGTTTGCAGACGCAGGAGTTCATGCATGTGTACAACACCATCCTCGTCCTGAAGGAGATTCTTCCTGTGTTCCCGTTGAAATCCGTTGACGACACTTGTGGGATCAGGCTGTCGACGGCTGTGGACAAGGCCATTAGCGAGGAGAAACGAGGCGATCTGAAGATCCTGGGGAAGGCGTAAGTACCGACAGTTTATTTGGGTGACGAAGGCTCATGCCATCGCAGGTATGCCGCTGCTTTGAAGCAACGCGAGAACCTCTGGGCGAAGGCCGGAACCGCGCAAGTGAGTGCGAACGCATAAATTACCTAAACCATGTTCTAATTTCTGTCAGGCGGGCACACCTTCGACTGCGTCCCCCGCGCCAGCTCAGCGCAATGGAGTGGCGCAGCCAAAGCCAAACATTCCTGCTAAACCTACCGCGCAACCCATACCTGCGAAGCCGGCACCCGCGACATCGACGCCGACCGGACCCCGCACACAAACCTCCACGCCTGAGCCACGGAATGTGCCATCTCCGGCACCCACTGGTCCCGCCGACCGCTCGTCTCACCTCAAGCTCAGTGTCGCAGGCGTTGCCCGCCCTACCGTCGTCAAACGAACGCCGGCGCAAGAGGCGGCGGCGTCTACATCCGACAAGCCAGCCGAAAAGCCCAAGGCGCCCGAAGCTTCTGCCAAGCTACCCGACAAGCCTCGACAGTCGGAGCAGGCAAAGGAAGCTCCTCATCCCATCCCGGTCCTCGCGGGCGAACCACCTCGTTCACCTCGCGGTCATCGCAACTCGCCACGCTCATCGATGCCCCCGCCTCCTATGCCTCCACCTGCCAACCCGAGCTCGACGCCGTCCGCTCAGGAACTTCGGGATGCTGCGAAGCAAAGCATGAACCGCAATGCCCCAAGCGAACCAAGGGGTCAAGCTACCTCAGCCACAGCCTCTCCTCGTGTGCGCTCGCCATCGCCGAAGAGCCGTCCTGGCACCCGGAATGCCAGTCTCGAGAGCCGCGGCAGTGGAGGCCGTTCACGCACCGATGGTCCGTCCTCGGACGACAAGCGCGAGTCCTCGAGGAACCCCAACGGCCGCGACACGCAACCTCTTGCGCGCAGAGATAGTGCGAGCCACATACATGGCGAGCGCTCTGGGCGCGATAGGGAGAAGGATGGTGACCGCGAGCGGGATCGCGGCGAACGTGGCAGGGACCGTCGTGGCGAACGCGATCGGGACAGGGATCGTGACCACCGCGATAGAGACCATCGCGACCGTGACAGAGATCGCCACCGGAAGGACGAGCACCGCAAGGACGACAAGGAGCGTGACCGGGAGCGTGATCGCAAGGAGCGCGACAGCAGCCGCGCAGCGGGCGCGCGCCAGGACGAGCGTTCCACCACCCGACAGGACGACCGCCCTTCCACAAGGCCGGACGACCGCACCCCCAACGCGCGCCCCGATGCCCCCGCGGCCGGCCCAGGACGCGCGGCACCGGAAGAGGGACTCGGCAAGCGGCGCCGCGGCGAGGACGATGTGAGTGCACCCGACCCCAAGAGGCCGCGCTCGGCTGAACGCAGCCAGAATGAGCGGGAGCGCGGACACCGATCGTCGCGGCGCGAGCGCCGGGGCGACGAGCGAGGTAGGCGTGGGCCGGAACACGAGGGCCGGGACCGCCCGCGTGAGCCTGGCGATCGCAGGCGGCGGGACGTGCGCGACGGCCCGGCAGAAAGCGCCGCGGACAGGAGTGGCGCGGCTGCTCCTAGTGATAGGGTGAGAAATCCTTCGACGGGTCGCGTATGAGTTACTGACGGTGCATTATAGGCAACCGAGAAGCGCATACCTGAGGGTCCGGCAGCGACCACTGGCGCGAAGCCACCACCGTCTGCACCTTCAGCACCTCGCGCGGAGCGCAATCGCACTGATAGCACTAGTGGGCAGCCGCCTTCTGCGCCCGCCGCCCCTTCGCAGCCTTCGGGCGGAACGTTACTTTCTCGCCTCGACAAGGCTCCCTCGCAAGGCGGTGGACGGCGCGATGAGAGTACTCAGCGGGAGGACGGTCCGCGCGGAGATGGCCCTCGCGGCGATGGTCCTCGACGAGACGAGGGTGGTCGACGTGATGATGGCGCTCGGCGAGATGATGGTCCCCGGGGAGAGGGTGCCCGCCGCGAGGAGGACCGCAAGCGGACGTTCGCTGGTGAGTTTCTGATGCACCTGCAATAAACCGAGAACACATTCTAACTGCTCTCCGCAGAACGCGACGACGGTCCCGACAACGGCCCTGCTGCTAACGGCGACGGGCAGAACAAGCGCCAGCGCGTCATCCTCCAGCGCAATCGCTATGGACCCAACGGGTCGAACGTCAATGCGATCAATAGCTATCTGGGCGATGGGTCGGGCGGGTCGGGGAGGAGTGGTGGACGCGGGGGGAGGAGGAAGGATTAGTGGTGTCACGGACTTTGAACATGAGCAAGGCTGAAGCGTTGGATGCCTACTTGTGTGAAGAGAGATGCGCATTACGAGCTGTTTGGTGCTGTCGGTTGTTGTAATATATATGGTCTGCTCTCATACGTCCCGTCTATAGCATTGCATAACAAGGACGCTGGCCTGTTTGCGTGCTTTGATTCTCTAGGTTTGTGCAAGTGCAGCCGCTGGCCGTACAAGGAACGCCTGATCCATGGAGGTCAGGTCGATCTTGACGCACGAATGCAGGCTTCTTCTGTCGTGAAGATTGCTTTAGATTCCCCTCCCCTTCCTCTGCCTCCCTCCACATACGATGATACATAAGTTATGGTGATGGATACAGTAGCATATATAGGTGGTTGCGTACAGATACTGCGTACGTGGATGCGTACAAATGCCGATTAGATGAGGATTGGCGGTATTAGTAGATGCTAGGGAATGTTGAATTCCATGTAGGCGGTGTTGAACGCGCTTATAAGTAGTACAACGTGTAGGACGGGTGAATGTGGGAGGTGCGGGTGGTAGATGAGAGTTAGGTGAGCGGTGAGGTCATGCGACACGGGCTATCGCCCGGGTGGCAGAGGTGCTGGTTGTCTGACTGAGAACTACGTCTAGTGCTTGATCAATGTCAAGAACTCCTCCCGAGTCTTCTGCTGCGTGCGGAAGCACCCCAGCATGCAAGAGGTGACGGTGAGCGATCCTGGCTTTTGCACGCCGCGCATAGTCATGCAAAGGTGGCTATCGGATGTTGTCAGTATCCACTCAGTCAACCCAAACAAGAGCGGCGTGGAGTCAGCGAGTACTCACGTCGCCTGCATAACCACGGCCACCCCGCGCGGCTTGATCGCCTCCTCGACTGCGATTGCGATCTGCTTCGTGAGACGCTCCTGCACCTGGAGGCGCCGGCTGAACGTCTCGGCGATGCGCGCCAGTTTGGAGAGCCCGAGAACGAGCTTGTTGGGGATGTAGGCGATGGAGACCTGTGAAGTGTTGAGCATGCAGTAATGCAGGAGGGGCGAGGGTAGGGGGGAGGGGGAAGGAGAGGATTGCATAGTGAAGGAGGGATCAGGAGGGGAATGCACCTTTCCAGTAAAGGGCACCAAATGGTGCTCGCACAAACTTGCGATGTCAATGTCGCGCACGATGACCATCTCGTCGTGATCCTCGGCGAACACAGCGTCGTTGATGACGTCTGGCGAATCCGATCGTCAGCTCTCCTACGCGCAAGCACGGGGGGGAAGCAAGACACATACCAACCAACCGCTCCTCGTACCCCTTCGTGAGGTACATGAGCGCCTGCGCGTAGCGGATGGGTGTGCGCAGGAGGCCCTCGCGGTCGGGGTCCTCACCGATGCACTCGAGGATAGTGCGCACGGCGGCGGCCATCTTCTCCTCTCGCGCCTGGTTTTCGGCGGCGGTGGCGTTCAGGCGTAGGACGGTGGACTTGGCTGGGAAGGAGCGTCAATTGTGATGATCGGCGAGGTGGAGGGTGTGTGGAAGGGTTCAAGGTTTCGGCAGAACAGAAAGGGAGTACATACCTGGCCATCCCAGACCGTAGTCATTCGGGGGAAGTGGTGAGCGCACCCCCTGCTCGTGCGCCGACGGTTGCAACTCCTTCCCCGGCGTCGCAGGCCCGGAGGTCGGCCTGAACCCATACCCTTCGTGTATCACAGGTGGTGTGCTGACGAACGACGGGCCCGCCTTGGGCTCGTGCTCATGCTCCTGTTCCCCACCCTCGGCGTGCGGCGCCTTCTCCTGCTGCAGCTTGTGCAATTGCTGTTGCAACATCGTGCCGTGTGCAAGCTGCTCTGCGGGGTTCATTGTCGCGGGGTAATATGAGGGAGTAATGTCTCAAGTTGAAGGTGCAGAAAAATAAGAAGGGAGAGCTCGAGACCAAAGTATTGTCTTCGCCGATCGCAGTTGCCTCCCAGATCATGATGATGACTGATCGTAAGCGCCGCGCTGGAGCCAGCGGCAATTCATCCCCTCTATCGAAGATCGCCCGGGTCCGGGTCTGTTTAAGTCGCCCTTCGTCTACTTCAAAGTTGGCTGAGCGCAGTGGGTCTGAGTATAAATCAGCAAACGACGGAGAAGCCCAAAAACAATGAGTCGGCCCAGGTTCGAACTGAGGACCTTCTGTGTGTTAGACAGATGCGATAACCAACTACGCCACCGACCCTTGCTACCACGTCCCTCAGTTTTGTATAAGTCATTTTTGCGCATGCAGGGTATGAACATCATTTACACGACTACCCACATATCGTCTTGCTAGCAAGGAAGCTACACCTGTATAATTGACGACGCCACTAGCTTCTTCGGCGGCGTAAGTACGATGTCATTCGCCACCTGCTTCAGTACCTCGCTTCAGAGTAGCCGAAATGACACTTTCCATTTAAACCTCTCTGGATAGAGAGGAAGTACAATGAGACCAAGTTCTAGGGTCTGCAAGGGCTTATTATATGCCAGTTGCGTGCCGAATGCAATGGTCAATACAAGGTTGGAAGAGTGCGGCAAACTCCGCTATCGGTACCGATAGATCACCTGATCGGTTGGACTGCAGATCGGCGTATAGTGCGATTTGTTCGTAGCCTTGTCCGAGGGCGATCTTGACTTCGGGGCTGCGCATATCATCAATCGACCTCTCTCTCTTTTGGCGTGAAGGAGCGCGTTGCACCCACGGTGCACGAGCGTTGTGCGTGTACCGCTTCTTGCGGAACGACGGAGGGCGCATCTGCACCGTCGCGCCCAGAGCGCGTACGTCGATAGATACAACTTTGGGGCAGGCAACGTGGATGATGCGTGCGAGGGAACCACGTAGGACATAAATATCCACAGGAAGAAGGACAGGATAATGACATGCGAGCACCATCGTACATACCCTGCAAGAGCTCGATAGTATCTATGACCGCGAGCGCTCAATCCGCAAGCAGAGTCGGGAGCCGGCCCCGCCGGTGCCTCTCTAGTCAGACACTGATGTCGATACCACGCGAAGTCCAGCCCTTATAAACATCTGTTACGCCCATGCTATATCCCCTGCTTGTGCTCTTCCTGATCACGCACGCCATGTCTGGAATTATGCGGTGAGTCGTCACCATCGGCGCTATCCAGGACCACGCACTTGTCATACTGATGCGTCTGCAAAGCAAAGGCCGAAAACCATCTCAGGGCAGGCATAGGGCACAGTGCACATCGGTGCTCAGCCTTCCCTGTTTTGGCGCTCAGGCGAGCGTAGGGGAACTGCTCTGGGTGGCTGAAAAGGACGTCAATAAAGGCAAAAATGAGCCCGTCGAGAAGAGACTCACCTGCTAGCTATGTGGCACTCCAGACGGTTTTTAGCGATCAAGGCATGGCAATGCTCGCACGGCGCGCGGTTGGACGTCGGGTTGAAGAGACCCGCGTCGCTGAGAATGGACGGCGAGATGAGTGCGAACACTCCCGAGTGCGCATCCAGGGCGCGCTGCACGTCGGGGTTGCCGAACGCCTGCGACAGCGGTATTTGCCGCTCGTTCGCGAACTCGCGCAGCCTGGCTGGCGTTGAGATTCGCGTTGCGTACGCGCATGGTCAACGGTGTGACGACGTACCGTGCTTTGTTGATCTTCAGGCTCTGCTTGACCTTCGAGTCGTTTTCTTTCTTCCAATACTCAATCAGGTCTTCGAGCTTCATGTGCCATGCTTTCAATTTTCGGCCGCGCGAGCGAAAAGAGCCCACTTACGATCCCCAGCATCTTCTTCTGGCGACAGCGAAATTTGTATTGCTAGAGAAAGATGTGAGCCATTATGGCCAGCTCAAGCATGTCCGCGAATGTGCTCACCGCAAAGAGGGCTTTGCGCCCCCGCCTGCGCTCAGTGGTGCTTGCTGAGGCCAGAACCTTTTGCTTATATTCCTCTCGCGCTCTTGCCAAATCGCATGCCAGGACGGCGATCGTCTTGCGCCCTTTCACCATGGACATGGTAGGAATCCAGGGTATGAGGTAGCGATCCATCGGCCGCGATGGCTTCGGGAGCCAGTTCCTTCGCCCGAGCTTGATAACCTTGCGGGTACGACTTGTGTGCAAGTGATGCAGACAATTCAGCAATAGGCAATAAGTCGAGACAGACAGGCTTACCGGAATAAAACCAAACGGCAGCGGCGCTGATAGGTGAGATGTAGATGAGGCGACTGCGACGAGACGGTAATCGGATGCTTACGGAGCACAGATACACCATGCCTCTGCTGCTTGTTATCCAGGCGGGAGGTCCCTCTGCGCGCCCGTTGCACATCTGACCTCGGTGATGAAGAAGCCCGTGGTCAACAGGTTTGGCAAAACTTACATGGCACCGACCGGGCAGATACAGCATCTTCGTGTACGCAGCGCTTCCATAGATATCACTCCAAGGATCCGTGATGCCGAAAACCTGGCCAATATTTTGCAGGATATGCTCATTGCGAGTCCGCTGCATGTACCAGCGGGGATCCGGTGGTGGGTGGGGAAGAAGGAGGGGCGCGCGAGCGAGGAGAGAGCCATCGTTCCGGTCGATGATGCGGCGGAAAAGCCGACAGGTATCGCGTGCGGCGAGGAGAGTGAGTGGGAGACAGTATGCGAAGGCTTCTCGCCAGAGCTCGGAGGGGAGCAGGTCGCCATATTTGATAAGTCGAGCAGGCGCAGGCTCAGGTTGATTGGTCGCCGTAGCGCGTCGAGTCCGAGACCGTTTTGAGCGGGGTGACATGAGGGCAGGAAGCAAGAGGGATGGAGGACACAGATTACGCGAACGGTTGGGACGTAAACAACACTTGCCGAAGTCAGAGCTTCCATTGATGACCGGAAAGGGAGAACAAAAGGAACAGTGTCCGACGGCCGGCCCGCTCGTGATCGCACGTGCCTCGCCTGTATATAAAGAGGCGCCCGCCAACCGTTCTCCTCATCCTTCCTTCCCTGCGTATCGGGTTGCCAGTTGCCGGTATGCCCATGTGGAGCTCGCACTGCGCGGGGCTTGCCCTGCGTAGGCGCGGGCTCATGGACCCTATGGGATGACGGCTGGTAGACGGTGCGCAGCGACCTGCGGGCTCGTCTCGTTAGAGGCGACGTCCCGCAGGACGTGGGGAGAGGCGGTGGATGTCATGCTCTAGCTGCCGCTTGCGGCGGCGAAGAGGCGCCCTTCGACGAGGTTATAAGGAAATTAGGTTCTGCATAGACTGCGGGAATGCCCCTTGGCACTCGGCACCGTGGGTGCAGCGCTCCCTTCCTCTGACGTGCAGGGTAACCTGCGCCAAAGGGGAGGGGACACGTCGGACGTCGCTCATCCGCTAGGACTGCCTTCGGGCAGAACGCGAGCCCTCTGCGCTACAAGGCCGATCCCTTGTAGGTAGTGCGCAATTTTTGATCGACATTCAGATGCTTTGCATCGTGTGCTACAGTAGACAAGTACTTAGAGTAGAAATCCTCAGCGGCAACAGTCAGCAGTAGGATGTAATATCACAAATACACCATTGACTGCTTGCAAGGAACTGGAAATGTAAGGGTCAGACAGACACGTCCTAGATAAAGGCCGACCAGTATCAGGTAAGGAGGGTCCAAGTGAGAAGGAGCGAGAGAGAGAGACTTGATGAAATCGCGAGTACTGGGCACTATCGAGCAAGCTGACCCGTGCAAACCTGCGCGGCCACCCGCTATCGCTGCCCGAAGCCGCTGCTCTATGCCGGCACTCTGATGAAGTAGAATGGACCCTCGTTTCCATAGTTTCCTATGAGATTCTGCGCACTAGAAGCAGATGAAGTGGACCAGAGTGACAATAAGGCGTCGGATAAAAGCAAGATATTCCCACCAGACGAGGGCATGTGACAAGTCAACTCGGTTAACTCCGAGTCCTTTGTTCCGAATTAGGCAATTTATGCTTGATCCGTCCACGCCATGTGCTTCAACGGCATTCGCCGCAGTAGTGACATGCGGAAATTCTGGTTCTAATTTCAACCTTGGTCTGAGCGCCGTCAGTTCGTGGTGGGGTCCGGCCGGGCGCTCTTCTATCGTGAACAATAAGCCATGGATGGGCACAAGTACATCTCCTTTGGGCTCGGCAACGGCTTTCCCCCTTAAAAGGGATTCCGAACCAGCTATGCTCAGTTGTATCTATGGCTCCCAATCACCCGCAACCTCCCTACTCTCACCAAGCATCCGGGATGTTCCCCCTTGCGCACCTCGTCCTGTACGTAGGCAGTAGCACGGGTGCAACCCGGGGTGTCCAGAGGTCAACCCGCACCTAACCCCGCCAGGGTCCGAACCCCAACCAGTGGGTCAGGGTTGTCGCAGGGTGTTGCTGCTGGGGTATAACCCGGGGTCTAGCCAGGGTTGTAGGGACGGGCTGTGAATTTTGGATGTACATACATTACATAGCCATTACAAGGTAGACTAGATATCCTTCACACGTGCAATCTTATCCCAACCCTCTCCGAGCTCGGGCTCGTCTTCTCCATCCTTAATCTCGGGCAGGCGGGAGATTGACTCCAAGTCAGAGTTCTTGATGAGCCCGTGGTTGACCCACGAGTTCAGACAGAGGAGTGCTCGTGTTGTCTGAACAGAGAGACGGCTGCATACATGCGATAAAATGAGGCGGCCCTTGCTGAAAAGGCGCTCAACGTCGACGGAGGTAGCTATATAAAGATTGCGGGCATGAGCAAGAGACGTTAATAATGACAAGGACACATACACGGGATGGATAAGTAGTCGATGGCCATGCGGGAGAGGCGGGGGAAGAGAGCATTGCGATCCTTCCACCACCGGATAGGGTCGCTGGCGTCCTCGATCGGCGCGCGTAGGTACCGCTCCAGCTCGTCGCGTCGATCGCTTAGCTTCAGGGGTGCATTCGCAGCAAGATTATCAAACATATTGCGGGATGGCTGAACATATAGTGAGCAAGCGGTACGACTCGTGAGGGAATGATGACGCACCTTTGCCCTAGGCACGACTTCCTGAACCTCCGCCTCGGGGAGGTCACGCGAGGCGTAGTGCTTGTCGTAGAGTTGACGTGTGAGGGCCTCAGCTTGAGCGATCCAGTCCGCCGACCATCCAGCCCGCGTGAAGTACTCCAATTTGTGCCGAGGATGGAGAACTGCCGAAGTCATGAATATTTGAGCACAAAAGACGGGCAGAACACGCACCCATTGAGACCCTGTACGCATCCGCATCATCGGTAAGGGAGTAATAATGGTTCAAGGTGCGCTTGGCGAGGGTGGCCGCCGCCCGG